>JACGAQ010000353.1:0-161171 GCA_014119065.1 Orius insidiosus | reverse complement strand
CGATCGCACGAGCGGCGGCCTGTACTTCGATTTTCGAAAGTCGTTTTGTCCTTTTTACACGCGTACTTCGCATTTTTTTATAGACGTCTGTCAATCTAAACTTCGGTTCTAATTTTCTAACAACATTTACCATGGAAACGAAAGTGTTCATATGGCATTCACGATGGCAATGCAATTCCTCGCTGTCGTTCGAATGGCATTCACCTTTCTTCGGTTTTTTCTCAAACAAATAAGACGTACTCAAATTACTCGATGACATCTTAGTCCTTAATATTATTACTTTATCAAGGAAACGCTAATTTAATAAACTTATAAACAAATAAACTCATATGATATATATATTTTTTTTTTTTTAGGCCACGCAGCAAGGGCTTAAAACGTACTCTGTTTTTTTCTTAGTTTATTTATCTTGTCATACCGTCAGCTAAACAGTAGTTAGACCGTCATCTGTCAACTAAACAGTCCTCATACAGTCATACTGTCAGCTAAACAGACATTGGACCTTCGTGCTGTCAGCTAAACAGTCGTTGGACCGTCATGCTGTCAGCCAATCGGGTCTTTAGACCGCCATAGAATCAGATAACTGTAGTGGGACCGCCAAATTATCAGCCAAACAGACGTTGACCTTCGTGATGTCAGCTAAACGGTCGTCAGACCGTCATGTTGTCACTAAACAGACATTGGACCATCGTGCTGTCAAGTAAACAGTCGTTGGACCTTCGTGCTGTCAGCTAAACAGTCGTTGGACCGTCATGCTGTCAGCCAATCGGGTCTTTAGACCGCCATAGAATCAGATAACAGTCGTGGGACCGCCAATTATCAGCCAAACAGACGTTGGACCTTCGTGATGTCAGCTAAATGGTCGTTAGACCGTCATGTTGTCAGCCAAACAGACGTTGGACCTTTGTGCTGTCAGCTAAACAGTCGTGGACCTTCGTGTTGTCAGCTAAATAGTCGTTGGACCGTCATGCTGTCAGCCAATCAGTCTTTAGACCGCCATAGAGTCAGATAACAGTCATGGGACCGCCAAACTGACGTTGGACCTTCGTGATGTCAGCTAAACAGTCGTTGGTCCGTCATGCTGTCAGCCAATCAGTCTTTAGATCGCCATAGAGTCAGATAACAGTCGTAGGACCGCCAAATTCAACCAAACAGACGTTAGACCTTCGTGATGTCAGCTAAATAGTCGTTGGTCCGTCATGCTGTCAGCCAATCAGTCTTTAGATCGCCATAGAATCAGATAACAGTCGTGGACCGCCAAATTCAGCCAAACAGACGTTGGACCTTTGTGCTGTCAGCTAAACAGTCGTGGGACCTTCGTGCTGTCAGCTAAATAGTCGTTGGACCGTCATGCTGTCAGCCAATCAGTCTTTAGACCGCCATAGAGTCAGATAACAGTCATGGGACCGCCAAACTGATGTTGGACCTTTGTGCTGTCAGCTAAACAGTCGTTAAACCATCTTATGTCAGCTAAAAGCCATCTACGTTAAGCTCAGCTTTGAGAGCCAGTGCTTAGGGGAAGAAAAACCCAAACCAGAATTCCCACAACTCATTGGTAACCTTATTTAGCAATGAGCACTAAAAATATCAATTATAACTATTTAAAATAATTAACTTTATTGACATTAAATAAATACATAATATCGATAATCAAAAATATTTACAAATTATCTAGAAAATTGAAACAAGGAAGATTTAGAATTAATTGACAAGACTTCTACACTGGTGCACGGAAAAATCTATCTTAAATTACTTATTTAAGGAAGACATAAACAATCCGGAGAAAATTATTAAAAAATTTTAAAATGTTTCGTCATCATTGCAATCCGCCGTATCGTGACCGAACACTAAAAAAAATAAAATGTTGATTTTGAAAATGAATAAAAGAAAATTACTTTCGCAGGTCGCAGTAAGGTCGAGTCATATTTCTGGGTGCTGGTTTATGATCTTGTATAGGAGGGGGTGAACTGCTTGCTTGGCGAGGACAGTCTTCGGTATCGTGTGCGTCAAACTCATCACAGATATCGCAGAAAAGCCTCGGAGCGACTTCCCTCACTTTTTCTTTCGACCTTAAGAAAAAAAATGCAAATTTCATTCAAATATTAAAAACTTACGGTTTATAACTATCTCCAAGTTCGAGAGCGTTGATCCTTTCAGCTAAAGCATCGTTTTTGGTTTTAAGATCGACAATGATCGAGTTAAAATTTATTTGACTCTCCGCCAACTCTTTTTCTTCCAACCATGTCGCTTCTGAATTATCAATTTGGGCAATTTCTTTAGGGCTTTTATTTTTAATTCTTCATATTTCTTCTTTAACTCTTCTTCTGAACTTTTAACCCTTTTAATTTCTTCCGATAAACGTTCATGTTGTTTAACCGCTCCTAAAATGTGGACATTACAAGTGGAAACTCATGAGAAAAAAAAATTACCTGCAATAGATGATTTTAATAATTCAATCTCATCTTTTTCAAGATCTAAATCTTTAAATTGAAGTCCGAAATGAATTTTTTAACTTGATTTTCGATTTCTTTAAGCTTGGTGGCATTTTGGACCAAAAGGTTGTCCTTCTCTTTGATCTGATTTAAATAAAGGACGACTTCAGAATCATTTGAACTTTTCAGGTTTTAGTTTGGCTTGATAAAAGAGCATTTTGTTCCATCACTTTACTCAAATTTAATTTAAGTTCTTTAATTTTGTTTGATTTTCTGTCAAATTCGCATCTGAAATTCCTTTTTCTTCGCTGAGACTTTGAAGGGAGGCATCTAAAGAAGACAATTTTTGCGTCAAATCTAAAATTTTTTCGTCTTTTATTTTATTCTCATTTGACTTCTATTTAGTTTTTCGTTCAATTCGAGTAGCTGTTTAGAAAAATTTTCTTTCGCTTTTTCATCTTCTTTTTGAGATTTTTCACAAGCGTTTTCTAATTCCTTAATTTTATTTTCAAGTTCTAACTTTTCCTTTTTGTCGTTTTCAACTTTAAGAAGCATCTCTTTTAATTCATTTCCTTTTCTTGACTCAAACTTTGGATAGTAGAGTCCAAAGAAGACATTTTTAAGGTCAATTCTTCAATTTTTTGATCTTTCATTTTATTATCTTGGATAGTTCCAATTTTTTATTTAAATCTTCTTTCGTCTTTTCATTCAATTTTTTCTCTTCTTCAGATTTTTCTTGAGCGATTTCAATTCCTTGATTTGATTCTCAAGTTCAGCTTTGTACTTAACATCATTTTCTAATTTTGTGGAAATTTCCTGTTTCTCTTTTTCAAAAGAAGATATGGCTTGTTTATGAGCGTTTTCAGCTTCGGAAAAATTAGTTTTAACTTATTTAATTCATTTTCGAAATCTTTTTAGCATTTTCTTCTTTTGCTGAGGAAAGCTGAAGAAGTAAATTTTGCTCCTTGTTTTTCATTCGAGCATAGCTTCTGAAGAAGTGGCCTTGAGACTTTGCAGCTCCTTCTGCGAATTCATCAGGTCGGCATTCAATTTGGACAACTGCGATAAGAATCGGAGGAAGAATCCATCAAATTGCTAATATCCTTTTCCTAAAAATAATTTACTAAATTAAAATATCCATTTCAAAAATACTTACAAGTTTCTCTTTTTGAGAAGTAAGCTCTTTGCAGCGGTCTTCCAAACTTTCAAGTTTTTGATGTACGTTGGCCAATCAAGAGTAAGCTTCTTTTCGCTGTTTTTCAAAATTTCATTTTCCTTTTTCATTTCGTCAATTTTCAATTCATGAAATTTATTCATTTCTTCAAGCTTTTGTTCAATTCTTCCACGTTTTTGGACAAACTTTCTTTTAACTTTTCATCTTCTTGATGTTTATCTTGAGATTTACGGCAAGAGTTCTAATTCATTGACTTTACTTTGGAGTTCCTCATTTTGTTTTGTACGGTTTTCTAATTTTTGTTCAACTCCTCTCTTGGCCTGCATTAAGGGCCAAAGATTTATTATGAAAATCTTCAGCTTCGGAAAACCTCATTTTATACTTTTTTATTTCACTTTCCATCTCTTCGATTTTTTTAGAATGTTCTTCTTTTACTGCAGTAAGCTGAAGAAGCAAATCTTGCTCCCTGTTTTTCATTTCAAGCATCGCATTTGAAGAACTGGCCTTGAAACTTTCCAGCTCCTTCTGCGAATTCATCAGGTCTGCATTCAATTTGGACAACTGCGATGAAGAATCAGATGAAGAATCCATCAAATTGCTAATATCCTTTTCCTAAAACAATTTAATAAATAAAAATATTTTTAAGAAAATGAAACTCACAAGTTTCTCTTTTGAGAAATAAGCTCTCTGCAGTGCTCTTCCAAATTCAAGCGTTATCTTCTTCTCATGGTTTTTCAAAATTTCCTCTTGTTTTGACATATTAACAATTTTTTCTTTGGCATCTGAAAAATAATTAGTATTTTACAAAATTAACAGAACTAACCTTCTAGTTCTTTTGAAGTTCATCCATGGAAGCCATTTTGTTTTCAAGGTTATTTGAAGTTGGCACAAAGATGATTCATTTTTGCTCAGTTTTCTTCTAAATTAGCAACTTGGATGTTCCTTTCTTTCATTTCATCTTTCATCATTTGTATTTCTTTTTGTAATTTTTCATTATCAGAACTCTTTTCAGCAACATTTTCTCCAAGTTTAGAAATAACCTCATCTTTTTCTTTGATTAGGTTAACTTTTAATTTTTCTGACGAATCCAGATTATTTTGTAATTCCTTAATTGAATTTGACAATTCAACATTTTCATTCTTTATTTTTTCAAAAGATTCTGTCAATAAAATTAATTTTTCTGATTCTAATTTTAATGATTCGATTTCTTTTTTTAGCGAAGAGATCTCTTCTTCTTTGCTGTTTTCAGAGTGAAGGGTATCGTCCAATGATTTTTTCGAATTTTCAATTTCTTTATTTAAAATAACAATTTTTTCTTGATTCTTTTCATTTTCTAATTTAATTTTAGTCAGTTCTTCTCTATCTTGGGTTAATTGAGATTCGCAGTCTTTCAATTGAGATTTTAACGCTTCATTTTCTGATTGATGTTTTTCGATAATTTGAGTTAATTCTTGGCGTAAATCTGAGAGATTTTGTGCATGGGAATTCTGTAAAGAAGTTATTTGATTGTCTTGATCTTTTATTTTATTTAAGCTCTGATCAGCTGCAGACTTTAAAGCCTCAATGGATGATTTTAAGGATTCACATTCTACTTTGTTGTCATCAATTTGTTTATTTAAATCCTGGTTGTTTAATTTTAAAACATTGATTTCTTCTAATAAGCCTTTTTTATCTAATTCTAACTTGTTTATGGTTTTTTCTAATTGAGCAAAATCGGTTTCTTTATTTTGGATGGATTGTACAAGTTTTAATTTCGATTGTTCTTTTTCGGTCAATTCTTTGTTTAACGATGAATTGATTGTTTTTAACTCTTCAATTTGATTTTCGAGGTTTTTCATGTTGGAATCTTGAAGGTTTTTGCCGGATAGACTTAGACTTTCTAGTTTTTCTTGAGATTCGTTGTAATTTTGTTCCATCCTGTTGGCGCGGTCCATTGTATCGATTAGTTCTTGTTTGAATTCCTTTTCTTTTTCTTCGTGTCCTTTCTTGAGATGTTCAAGCTCTTCTCGGACGAGAAGAAGCGACGCTTCTGAATCTTTTAGCATCCTTGATTCTACAGCAAGCTCATCGATACGATTTCTCTGCTCTTGTACGAGATAGTTCAATTCTTTGATTCTTTCGTTGGCCTTTTTATTTTTATCCTAAAACAAAATATGAATGGTAGAGAAAAATTAAAGAAAATACCTCAACTTCTTTATTGAGAAAGGATTCCTCTTCAGTTCTAAACTGTATGTCCTCCATTTGAGAAAGTAATTCATTTTTCTCTTTTTCAAACGAATTAACCTTCATTGTCAACTCGGCTATCTTTTTCTCAGAATCCGCTCGATACTAGGAAACAAAAATTACAAAATAATTTCAAAGGTTTGCCTTACTGATTCAAATTCGTCAAGAACAAGTCCCAGCTTCCGTTCGGCTTCGTCGGCTTGTTCTGCGGCTTTCGTCAGCGTCGAACGGTCGAGCTCTCTTTCTTTTAAGAGCTGGTTTATTTGATCCTGTTTGCTTTTTAAGAGGTCCTAAAATATAAAATATCTTATAATGAGTTCGTTTCGCCAACAGAAAGAGATCTAAATGCTCATAAATCATAACCTATCTCTGACAGCGCAAATTTTAAATAACTAATTTTCTCCCAACAAGCGACAACTTGAAACATCTAATTTTGTCTAATTAACATTTTATCTAATTTTAGCTTTATGAAATTTTCTTTCTTAGCAAACCTATATAAGAGCATAGGAGCCAGGAAACACCTTGCAGCAACACTGCTTATTCCTGTTCTCAACGGGAGAATATATAAAATTCTAAAAGCAACTAACAGCACCTTCAACGGATTCGTTTTTTTTTTTTGGGTACCCAGGAAAACAACAGAGGGCGCTCCTGCACTTCTGTGGCTTTGTAGGCAAATCCTGAAAATTCAAGAGGGTCTAGAGGCCAAGGGAAATATGAGGCGCTCCGGGTACGAAGGGCGAACTCGACAAAACGTAGTTTCGAGATATTCGCATTTTAAAGTTTCGGTTTTTACGTATTTAAAGGGGAAAAATGGCGAACTCAACATAAAAATTATATGGATGTATTCACCATGAGGTCTAGAATCTGAAAATGAAAAAAAAAACTGGAGGACCCTTCCCCAAAAACCCGACGTCGAGGGTATCACAATAACTTCTTTAAGGAAGTTAAAAAAATTTGTCCCATGTCGAGTTCGCCCTTCGTACCCGGAGCGCCTCATATCTTCCTTGTACTCCTCTCTTGATTAAAGACCAATTTTAAAGATATTCTCTACCACTGTAGGTTTATTTTAAAGTCTATATGAGGCGCTCCGGGTACGAAGGGCGAACTCAACATGGGACAATTTTTTTTTCATTTTCAGATTCTAGACCTCTTGGTGAATACACCCATATAATTTTTATGTTGAGTTCGCCCTTTTTTCCCCTTTTAATACGTAAAAACCGATATGCGGCAAAGCTCTAACTGCGATATCCGAGCGGGTACGAAGGGCGAACTCCATATCCTAGTCCAAAATCCCCCACTCCTTTTCCCATTCCAGGGCATGACTTTTCTGTTGAGTTCGCCCGTAACATAAAACGTTAAAATGCGAATATCTCGAAACTACGTTGAGTTCGCCCTTCGTACCCGGAGCGCCTCATATCCACTTTCTGGTATGCCATTTATGCGACCTGCCGCTGACGATGCCTTTTTGTTTAAATTTCATAGATTCCTTTGAATCTGAAGATGAAGGAAAAGGAAAATAAGAAATTAACACTCTTTATTATTTACACATAAAAAACACGTTAACAAATTACATATTTGCAAAGCAAAAATTTTTTTAATGAAGTTAAAATAACAAATTAATTTTTAAAATTAACAAAACATAAATTTTTTTTATTAGTAAGATTCTAGAGATCAGTCTATTAAATCGAAAAAGAAAAACTACAGTTAAAAAAAAGTAATAAATAGAGCATAGGCTTGTAAAATAAAATTGGAAAATTTATTTCGTTCAATAGAATTCTCGCTCCCAGTGAGGATAATAGTATCTTATCATATCAACCTGAAATTTAAGAAAATAACAAAATATTTAAGGACATTTCAAATTTTTTTACACTGTCAGAACTGTTAGAACCTAACACCGAAAGTTAGAACATTTAGATCTCTTAAACACATTAAATCTCCCTTAGATGACCATATTTTACCTGACTCGATGGCTTTGGTGTGGCTGGTAAAGCTGAAGGGCGAGCGAACAGTGGCTTCTGTGAAAATTTGAAGGAACAATCAATACAAAGTTTGAAGTATAGGATTTGGGT
Organism: Orius insidiosus; assembly: GCA_014119065.1. Taxonomy (NCBI): domain Eukaryota; kingdom Metazoa; phylum Arthropoda; class Insecta; order Hemiptera; family Anthocoridae; genus Orius; species Orius insidiosus. The sequence goes on along the minus strand of JACGAQ010000353.1, from coordinate 153,273 downwards.
AAGGGAAAGACAATCGTGCTACATGCACATTTAGAGAGACGCCTCTTACCCTTGCTGTACTAGCAGTAGTAGCTGTTGTGCGAACGCTAGAAGTCGTCGAATTGAGGCTTTCTTTAGAAGAAGCCCTCCTGACCGAATGATGGATTTGACATGAAGGGCGACGATTCGGAGCTGGCGATCTGCTCACTTTATGAAGCGGGGCAAACAACCCGTATTTCGGCTCGCATGTGAAATATCTGTTTATTCATTAGAAATTCGTTTTGCTCTCATTGGTTATACCTGACGCCTTCGACTGAACCATCGTTTTTCCCTAGAGGCTCATCAAGTTCTACTCCGCACCATGTACCCTCAGAAAACGCCGTATATCCTTTGAATCTGAGTACACCCAATTTGGAACCTTGCCCGCTCATTACAATAACTCTTTCTCCAACTTTAACTTCTCCAGTGTGTGCTACGAAAATTTAAATTCTAATTACTTTAAACCATCGAGTCTACCTGGAGTAGTCGGGCTGACAGTCGATCTCGCAGAAGAGCTTTTAATGCTGGAAGTCGGAGAAGTTTTTAAAATCGGAGAAGTAGAAGGAAGTGGAGGTGTCGGAGATGTCGGCGTCGGCGTCGATAAAGGGGTCGAAAGTGGGTATCTTGTCAGGCGGCTCAACTTAGAAAAAACTCCCTTTTTGTTTTCACATTGAAAATAACGAATCCCACCGACAGATCCATCATTTTTACCTTAAAAGGACATCCTAAATGGCGGGATTTTAGCATAAAACGTTTCTTACCAATCGGCTCATCTAATACGATCCCGGCCCAATCTCCGGGCGCAAATTGCGTTTCTCCGATAAACGATATATGACCCGGTTTCGTACCACCGACCCATACCCGGTCACCGATAATAAAACTATCGGTATCTTCAGTCAAGACGACACTGTTGTCTACAAAAACAAAAATACTTTTTCTCAACATATTCTCAACAAAAAGGCTTAAAACGAGCAAAACTACCTGATGCACGTCTAATTCCGGCTTCGCTAAGTCTCCTCGCATCACCCCAAAGGGAGTCGTTGGACGACAGGCCACCGACTTCATGCACGTGCAAGCAAAAGAGTGCAGACAAACACAAAATGATGGAAGAAGCAAAAACAAATGAAACAGAATACAATAACATGCACGTTGGTAATTCGCAGGTTGAAATCCAAATTTAGAAATCATTTTCTGAACCAAAAAATTTGAGCAGCCTAAGGTCATTGGAACCTACAGCTGCGGTCAAACCGCTTGTATTCGAAAGCAATAAACTAGAGCATCCAGGTGTACTAAAGTTAGACCGCTAGTGAACTATCCTAATTGGACAATGAATGATCAAGGAGGCAGTGTAATTAAATCGCATTAATATAGTGTAATGTGCTACGTTGAATTCAGTGCCAAAAATGTGAAAAAGAAAAGAATTACTACTGTGTGTGTCTGTGGAACGAACATAAACTCCGATTTTTGGTTCAGAATCAAATTTCACTGATTTCTTCGCAGAACGGATAAACTCACTTGAAGACTTTCTGTCGTAGCTCATCCTCCTCCCATTCGAAGGGTAAAAGTCTTCCTCGACTTCTTCTAAATAAAAAAGAAAAAACGTGCAATAAAAAACCATGCAAAGTGCAATACAATGGACATTCCTCCAGCTTAAACTATCGTTACCATTAATCCTCGTTTTCATGAGGTCATCGCTAAGTTTTCTTAAATAACTCGCTCCATCTAAAAATATCGAGAAGTTTTAATTTTTTTTTTTTTCTTTTACGTCGAATGTCTTTTCGAGGATAATTAAAGAACGTAGGCGTCTCTGATTCAGCGTTAAGACGAGACGTAGATCTTAATTTTATGGACCAATAAAACGATTTTTCCATTTTTAAACCAAAGGAACGAAATGACCTACAAACACAGGAATAGTATAATCCTTCCTACACGATGGCCTACACTTGGCCTTAAACCTGAGTATTCCAGTGTGATCCACCTACGGAATATTTTTTTTTTAGAAAACAAAATTGACCTGAAAAATTAAAGGGGCGTTGATCTTTCTTAATTTAAAATCTGTAATTATTGTGGAAACTAATTTTTAATAAGTGTTTTTTAAAATCAAAAAATGTTTAAAAGATTACATCACTATGCGTTTTTAAAAAATCAAAATATTTTTTGCCTAAAACGCTATTTTTTACCGTTATTAGATTTTTCATAAATAAATTACCATTTTTTGAATTCCAGGATCTTCCAGAAAAATTATGGAAATTGGAGAGTCGGCTGATTGATGAATCAAAGGATTTAGAGTGGGAGTTTCAAGTTCAAAATCGTAAAGCCTCTTTTCCTTGGTTCTGGAGAATAAAAAGGTGAGAAAAACAAGACGAAATTTACGACTTTTTGGGAACGCCACGAAAAACTAACTTAATGGCGGATTAAAAAAGGTTTCATTCTATGCAAAATAAACCTGAATGAAAAAGAAGGGCGATAAATTTCGCGTGAAAAGTTGACATTTACACTGCGTCGAGTGGGATTAGAAAACCTTGGTTGATTTTAATTCATAACAATATTTTGTTTTTTTATCCAAAAATTCCGGAAAATTGACCAAAATTTTTAGGTTTGTTTCAAGCTTCCCGCTGTATCCACTAAATCTCTAGGAGTGGCTCTATCTATCGGAGAACGGTGGCGGCGGTGAGCTTTAGGGAGACGGTTTGTTTCCGGCTTCCCGCTGTATCCTCTAAATCTTTCGGAGATAAGTTCACAGTGAAAAGATAAAAATGATTGTGATAGAGAAAATAGCTCTCCTGACGAGGCTTTTTAAGCCGAATCGCGTCGTGAGATATACGTTATCAGTCATTTCTTCCTCTATTAATTGTTTCATAGTAAAATCAATAACCTTGCGGAATATAGACGCAATAAAAATTAAAATGCAAAATTTTTAGGTCGACTTCTCTTCTTGTGGTTCCCTCCCGGAGGAACCTAGGGAGTTCTTTTAATTTTCTCAAAGAGAAGTTATTGTGATACCCTTCATTGGCAAAGGGTCTTCCAGACCCCAAAAAGGAAAATTAATTAGAAAATTTAACCAAAAAGGAAAATTAATTAGAAAATTTAACCAATTTCCATCCGATTTTAACCAAATTATCTAAAAATACTCCTTATATGTAATAGAATATTTTTCGATAGTAGGGAGAAATTTGTGCTGTTCACGCCAGATCCGTGTGGCCTGTCTGGGCGAAGAAATTTTTTTCGATAGTAGGAAGAAAAATGATTGAATTGCTCTACTTTGAGGGAGTTCCCGTAGTTGCAAGTACTTTTTAACCCACAAAAAAAAGCACTCCGGGGTATATCTCGGCACCCTGTATACCGATCGACTTGAAATTTTCAGAATTTACTTATACCATACCCGAGAAGATCTCCATAAAATTTGGAACAATGGAGCAATTGACTACTGAGCAAAGCAGTCATTGGACGGAGGATTTGGCTGTAAAGCAGTCATTAAACTGACATTTCAGCCAGTAAACCGCTGCTAGGTCAGTTTTTTGGACGTAAAACAGCCAATAGATCGACATTTTGGCCGTAAAACAGCCGTTGCATGGACAATTTGGCGGTGAAACAGTCGCTAAATGGACATTTCGGTTGCAAAACAGTCGTTAAATGGATATTTGGGCGGTTAAAGTGCAGTTCGATTGGTATTATGGGCGCAAAACTGACGATAGGTCGATGTTTTGGCCGTAAATCATTGATTAGACGGAGGATTAGGCTGTAAAGCAGTCATTAAACGAACATTTCAGCCAAAAAACCACTGCTAGGTCACTTTTTTGGACGTAAAACAGCCAGTAGATCGACATTTTGGCAGTAAAACAGTCGCTAAATGGACATTTGGGCGGTTAAAGTGCAGCTCGATTGGTATTATGGACGCAAAACTGACGATAGGTCGATATTTTGGCCGTAAAGCAGTGTTTAGACGGAGGATTTGTCTGTAAAATAGTCATTAAACGGACATTTCAGCCAAAAAACTACTGCTAGGTCACTTTTTTGGACGTAAAACACAGGGTGCTGAAATTCAACGTAGTAATTTTTTTTTCGTAAAACATACTTTCAACCCAAATATGGTATTAATTGATATAAAATTACAGTTTAAAATTATTATTATACTGAAAAATAACAAGTTGTCCTTGACGTTGCGGTTTAGAGTAATAAAGCCTTTGGTGGCTTCGTACATCGCAAAGATCCGATAAAATGTTAATTAATACAAGAGAACAAAACCTTGGAAAATGCTGAACCGACGATTTCTCAGGGAAAAAAATGAGTTTCTGGGGAGTTTTGTGTTAAAAATAGTTAATTGTTTATTCATCAAGCGTTTTTAAAAGGCGACAGTGGTCAAAGTCACGGAAACCGCATTTTCAAACAAGGATAATAAGGCCAAGAGCAGCTTTAGGTCCAGGACAAATGAGAAAAACCGTCATCACTGACAGAATTAGTCCCATTTTGAGTTAAACGCATGAACACAGGGGACAAGGACATCTTAGAAAATGGGTAAAAAATCGTCTTTTGTACTCAAGGTTCTCGTACACATGACTTTATTACCATAAATGAATGGGCCGATTCATTACGGACTGATGCTTCATTGTTTCTCGACTTTGAATATATTTGAATATAAAAGTTTATTTTTATGCTAAATTTTTTCAAACTATGAACCCTGTTTTAACCTGGAAAATGGCTCTTTAAGACACCTTTCCTTGAATTTTTATTATTTACAAAAGAAAAGGCGTTTCTGAGAGAAAAACAAGATTGTTGCACCCACATTTTGGCATCAGAAACATCCGGGATTCAAGAAGCGGGAAAAAGAAAAAAAATTCCTTTTTTTACTGGCAAATTAAAGAAATCCATTAAAAACAGAAAGGTTCCATTTATAAAAACATTAACTTAAGTGGGACTTAAAAAAAGACATAAAAACGTAAAGTTTGAAAGTCCTTGTAGAAAGCAAAAAAATGTAAATTCCATCCATAAATCCATCAAATAACACCTGTGGGATTTTTCGGATGTATTTTCCAATATATTTTTCACTAAATAAGAAAAAAAGAAGATAATATGGTTTGATTTAAAGAAAATTAAGCCGCGCCCACGTAATTAACGATGTCACAAATAACAATCAACCAATTAGATTTGAGATCCTTTGTTTGAGAAGAGAAAAAAAAAATTTTTCAAAAAACATTTCCGATAAAATCTGAACAGAAAACGATCAATTTTGAACTTTAAACCGACCCTGAAAATGATGGGTGAATGGGAAAATGATTCCAAAAATAATTTTTAAGAAAATAGATTAAAAAAATTCGAAATTAATGATTTACATAGTTGTTTACGTGGGAAAAAGAGGATTTAAAAAAAGTGTGGGTAGGGAAATGTAGAAAAAATGCGTATTTGAATTGAATTGGAAAATTGGATTTTTAGTGAACTCGAAAAGACATTGACGGGTTTGATTGGGCATGAAGATGGGATGTTACCTGAAGATGACATATGATAGCCGAAAAGAGCTGGCATGAGTGATGGTGATTTCTGTTCGATGCCTTCTGACGGAATGGTGGAACACACCTCGATTTTTTTTTTCGCTCTCGAGGGGCTGCCCACTGAGCCCCCTACCACCGTCGCGGAGATCCGCAAAATAAGCTTTATTCCAGTTCAAACTCGAAAAAAACAATGAATAAGTCGGTGGAAAACAGCGTAAAATTTTGAAAAAGGGACCAAAAGGACGTGAAATATAAAACATCCTCTTTTCCCGAACAATTCAAAAGGAATAACAACTTGTAAAACCCAAAAGACAAAATAAATTTTCCAAAAAACACTTTGCTCACAACTTTTACACAAAATAAGGCTAAAAATGGCAAAATTTTCCGCATAAATAGCTGGAAGTTGAGGTGTATTTTCAGAGAACGAAGCTGTTGTGGGGGGTGTCAAGGAGGCTAAAAGCCAATTCGCGATCAGGATGATCTGAGGATCATAAAAGCGTAAGTCATTCCAAATTGTGAAAAAGCTTAAAAACTGTAAGGGCAAAAAAGTTAACTTACTCCTCGGTTGCCTTTGAACATGGGGGAGAAGATAAGGGTAAAAAAATGGAAACAATTTGGAAAAGAATGACCTTGAGAATTAATCGGACAAATCACTGTTATGTAGAACGCTTGCTTCATAATCCGAGCTCCTTTTTGTAAGCTCCACTTGGTGGCATAGTGGGATCCTTAAGAGCTCCACTTGGTGGGATAGTGTAAACCCTAAGCAGAAAAGGGCATTTTTTCAAAAAATCGTCTTTTTTGTAATCGTTTTTCAAAAAATCGATTTTTAGTAATCATTTTTCAAAAAATCGTATTTTTTGTGATTGTATTTCAAAAAATTGTATTTTCAGTGATTGTTTTTCAAAAAATCGATTTTTTGTGATTGTTTTTCAAAAATCGTATTTTTTTGTGATTGTTTTTCAAAAAAATCGTACTTTTTGGTGATTGTTTTTCAAAAAATCGTATTTTTTGTGATTGTTTTTCAAAAAATCATATTTTTTGTAATGGTTTTTCAAAAAATCGTATTTTTTGTGATTGTTTTTCAAAAAATCATATTTGTTGTAATCGTTTTTCAAAAAATCGTATTTTATGTGATCGTTTTTTCAAAAAATCGTATTTTTTGTGATTCTTTTTCAAAAAATCATATTTTTCGTAATCGTTATTCAAAAAATCTTATTTTTTTGTGATTGTTTTTCAAAAAATCGTATTTTTTGTGATTGTTTTTCAAAAATTGTATTTTTTGTGAATGTTTTTCAAAAATCGTATTTTTTTTATTGTTTTCCAAAAATCGTACTTTTTGGTGATTGTTTTTCAAAAAATCGTATTTTTTGTGATTGTTTTTCAAAAAATCATATTTTTTGTAATCGTTTTTCAAAAAATCGTATTTTTTGTGATTGTTTTTCAAAAAATCATATTTTTGTAATCGTTTTTCAAAAAATCGTATTTTATGTGATCGTTTTTTCAAAAAATCGTATTTTTTGTGATTCTTTTTCAAAAAATCATATTTTTCGTAATCGTTATTCAAAAAATCTTATTTTTTTGTGATTGTTTTTCAAAAAATCGTATTTTTTGTGATTGTTTTTCAAAAATTGTATTTTTTGTGAATGTTTTTCAAAAATCGTATTTTTTTTATTGTTTTCCAAAAATCATATTTTTTGTGATTCTTTTTCAAAAAATCATATTTTTTGTAATCGTTTTTCAAAAAAATCGTATTTTTTTGTGATTGTTTTTCAAGAAATCGTATTTTTTGTGATTGTTTTTTCAAAAAATCGTATTTTTGTGATTCTTTTTCAAAAAATCATATTTTTGTAACGATTTTTTTGTGATTGTTTTTCAAAATTCGTATTTTTTTTAATGTTTTTCAAAAATTGTATTTTTTGTGATTGTTTTCCAAAAATCGTACTTTTTGGTGATTGTTTTTCAAAAAAATTCGTACTTTTTGGTTATTGTTTTCAAAAAATTGTACTTTTTGGTGATTGTTTTTCAAAAAATAGTACTTTTTGTGAATGTTTTTCAAAAATCGTATTTTTTTTATTGTTTTCCAAAAATCGTACTTTTTGGTGATTGTTTTTCAAAAAATCGTATTTTTGTGATTGTTTTTCAAAAAATCATATTTTTGTAATCGTTTTTCAAAAAATCGTACTTTTTGTGATTGTTTTTCAAAAATCGTATGTATCATAATAATGTATCATATTATGATACAATCATGATTACAATCATCTATGATAACATGATTAAAATCTATGAATCTATGATTACAATCATGATTACGATTATGCCCTACTCTGTCCCTAAGCTTCCATAGTTTCTATGGATTACTTTAAAGCTCCACTTGGTGGCAATGTGATCCTTAAGCTTAAGTTTTCGTGCTTTTCGAGTGTTGAACCACTGTTAGCCTTTAAATTGGCCATTAATTTGACGAGGCGGTAAATATCCGACTGATATTTTTTCAAAATAACGATCACTTGTCTTTTGACCCTAGAAACCCACTTAAAGTGAATTTAAAGTACACCTTCATCCGGCCAAATTCACATCTTCCCGCCCCTCTTTTCCGGCAATTTAACATAAAGCACGACATCCGTTTAAAATTGAAGGTCCCAAGGGGCGGAGGCGGAACCGTCTTTAAGTCGTACGGCCAATTTAGCATACGATAAATTATGACAGCCGATAAAACTGAATTCTCCGTTCAAACAATCATAAAAACAAGACAATGATGAATTTCTCTTCCAAATAAACTCCGACTCTTTTTTTTCTTTCACATAAAACATTTACTGCAAAAAAGCGACACTTTATAAACAACGCCTTTGAGGGAATCTTGAATTTAGTGGGTGGACATTAAAGGACACGGCTGATGTAGATAACGTAGACACGTTAAATTTCTTGCTTCTTACGTCAAATATCAAAACAAACCATAATTTGGATAAAAATGTTATCAAAAAAAATTTTTTTTATCGTTGAAAACGCAGATATGAAGCAAAAAGGAGACCGTGACCAAAACTAGTAGCTATCAGGGCCAAGAGGTTGCAAAAATTCGAAGTTTGCCTCAGGGAAGCCAGAAAAAACCTCAGAAAAGCGACCTTAAGGCGTTCCTGAGAAAAAAAAAATTGCAGTCATCCGGCCAAGCCTTTAAATATGATTTATGTGGATAAATTTTGTCGCGTCAGTGTCTCAAATCTGCGATAAAAGGCGTCTCCCATAAAACCATTTAACACCTCCCATGACTTCGGATTTTAAGAAAAAAAGCGGCCTAATCTCCTTGAAAAAATTAATTTTTATTTACACAACGGGATAAAGGCCGGACCTTCGAAAGAACAAGTTTTTTTAAAAGTAATCCAATTAAAAATAAACCTATATTAAGAAAACATTTTATTTTAATGAATTTTGAATATACAATGTATATTCATGATATGTTATTTAATTATGTGCACAACGCGCAGATTTGGCAAGCGCTTTTTCTAAAACAATTGACACAAGAAAATTAATTTTACGCAAATTTACATAAGCAATATTGTTTCGCGCGTCGCAAAATCGATTTAAATGCAGATTTCCGATGAGTGTGGATTACACACGCCAAAGAAAGAAAAGCAGAAAGATTACGCAGTATTGAATAATCCAGAAAAAAAAAAAAATGCAATATAAATTAAGGGTCTAGACCAGGGAGTCTTCGCCCATCTAGGTCACACTGAACGTGCGTGAAAAGCCGAAATTTTTCCCTTCTGTCGAAAACTCAGCAGACTCTCTTTGATTTAAGGAGCAGTTGGAGAAAATTTGGTGAACATAGGATTAATAGTGATTAACAGCGCATTAAACAAAACTTTAGAAAGAAGATCTCCGCCATTTGTGCAAATTCCAAAAAAAGTTCTCGAAATCTTCTAGATAAAACTCAATATGAAGATTTTGTGAAAATCAGATAAAAATTGCGTGAAATTTTCCGGAAAAAACTAACGACGGACGGCCGGCACCACAATCTCATGACTGATTGATTTTGCTGCTTTGGTGTGGAAGACCCCCTTTTCCTAAGAACGTGATTTATAGAGTTTTTAGGTAGATTTTTTTTTTTTCAGGGTTTTCACATGCGTTTGTGGGAGAAGAAAATTTGGTTGGATAAAATTCGTTGGGTTTATTGAAACAATATATAATAGGTAAAAGTACTGGTTTGAAGAGCTTCCAATGAAAACTTCCTTAAAGAGAAGTATCTATAAATGAGGGGGAAGTATAACAGAGGGGACGTAAAACGTAGGGGGAAGTATATGGGAGAGGAAGTATAACGGAGGGGGAAGTATATGGGAGGGGAAGTATAACGGAGAGGGAAGTGTATGGGAGGGGAAGTATAACGGAGGGAGAAGTATACGGAAGGGGGAAGTATAAGTGAGGGGAAGTATATGGGAGGGGGAAGTTTAAGTGAGGGGTAGTATAACGGAGGGGGAAGAATAACGGAACGAAGTATAACGGTAGGGGTAGTATAACGGAGGGGGAAGAATAAGGGAACGAAAGTATAACGGTAGGGGATGTATAAGGGAGGGAAAGTATAAAGGAGAATTTTCCAAGTTTGGTTTTTCGAAAAATTTTCGAAGTTTTTTTGTCAAAAAATTTTTTAATTTTTTTTTTCGAAAAAATTTTTTGGTTTTTTTTTTTGAAAAATTTTCTCAGTTCTTTTTTTTCGAAAATATTTTTAAGTGTCAAGGTAGAAATAATGGGCTCTTTGGCCTAGGGATGTGCCTCTCGTAAAGGGTAGAAGTATGAAATTTCTCCCTACTAAAAAAAATAATAATTAAAAAGTGGCAATTTTTTTACACCAAAAATTCTTAAAAAATATAAGGAGTAATTGGTGTAAATTTGGTGAAAATCAGATTAACGGTTCGGCCGCAGCGAATTTTTTTAAATTTCAAACAGACTCTCCGCCATTTTTTCGAAATTCAAAAATCGCCCCCGTTACAATCTTCTCCACCGGCTAAAAAATTTGTGTGAAAATCGGTTGAAAACTGTGGCCGTAAAGTGTTCCGGAAAAAAATGCTACGGCCGGCCGGAACCACAGACAAAGTTGAGATCGGTGTAGGACGTGCCTTAATTTGGCAGTGTATCCTGCAGGATACATGACTTTCCCTGATTTTTTTTCAAGTTTAGCGCCATTTATTTTAGTTCCGTAAACTTCCGTAACCCTCTTTAACACGTGTACAGTAACCTCTGTCAGTTTGTTACAAACATTTGAAGTGGAAGTGTGCTTACGTTCGAAATAAAAATAATGACCCTGCGGTAGCAGGGACTAAAAGGTAGATTTCTTTCATGATTAAAATTAAAATGTATAAACACAAATATATAATTATGTTATAAAAATGATGATATAAGAAAATTGCGCCACTGAGCCCCTAGAAAACATCTGATAATTTTATTAATAAAATATTTAATAATTTCCCGGTATAAATTCAAATTTTTTTTAAAGTTTAGCTAGTTCAATATTTTGCGCCTGGCTCGTCCAAACCTGCTTTAATTAATTTTTTACACGCCCTCGCAGAGGTCTTAAGTTTTTTTTGCAAAAGGACTAGGATTTCAATAGAAAATGCCAATTTTGTCTTTTAAGCCCTAAGTAAAGTAGGTGAATCGCTGGTCCGATTTCAGCCATTAACGAACTCGTCCGAGCTATTGAGATAAAAACTCTAAATACCGGATATCGTCACCCTCACATTAAAATTGCTCCAGTTATCGTGCTAATATATACATACATATATATAAACTTGGTACATTACAATAGGTAGATTTTTGAAGAAAAGAAATCTACCTAAAATAAAAATCTACCGAAAATTGAGCCCCTAGAAAAACATCTGATAATTTTTATTAATAAAATATTTAATAATTTCCCGGTATAAATTCAAATTTTTTTTAAAGTTTAGCTAGTTCAATATTTTGCGCCTGGCTCGTCCAAACCTGCTTTAATTAATTTTTTACACGCCCTCGCAGAGGTCTTAAAGTTTTTTTTTGCAAAAGAACTAGGATTTCAATAGAAAATGCCAATTTTGTCTTTTAAGCCCTAAGTAAAGTAGGTGAATCGCTGGTCCGATTTCAGCCATTAACGAACTCGTCCGAGCTATTGAGATAAAAACTCTAAATACCGGATATCGTCACCCTCACGTTAAAATTGCTCCAGTTATCGTGCTAATATATACATATGTATATATATAAACTTGGTACATTACAATAGGTAGATTTTTGAAGAAAAGAAATCTACCTAAAAGAAAATCAACTTCATCCTGAGAAATGGCGTCGACCTCCGGTTGGGTAAGTTTTCAATCAATATACTATTATTATTCTCTGAATTTAGCTTTTTAAAATTACGATTCCTATGTATTGATATGTAAGCTTCTGTTTTGAACAAAACTGAATTGATTCAATCGATATTTACCTAGATAATTACATTTTACTATCTGTATCCTGTAGGATACATTGCCAATTGGCAGGCCTAATTAGGCAGGCCTAATTAGGCTGATGTTTTGAGCGTTACTTATGATTTACTAAAAAAATTCATTACTTCAATAATTATAGTAAATTTACGCAAGTTCATTTTTAATTCATAGTAATTTTAAACATAATGAAATAAAAATTAAATTTATCAAATTTTTAGTCAAATAATTTGAAAAAATCAAATTCATTTTACCTCAAATCAAAATTTATTTAGTTTTATTATTTTGGTTATAATTTTTTAATTAGTAATTTGTTAGCATGTTTATCTTCTCAACCTCATTTTGATGTTTTTTTACCCTTTTTCAGAGCAAAACTTTTAGATCAAGAGCTAGCTATATTCTTTCATTGGTTCCTCAGCCAAAGGCAGACTCAGGAGATGAGGAGGAAAATGAAGAAGATTTGGAGAATGAAGATTTATTACTACAAGCAGCAAGCAATTTCTTAGATGTGTATGTGTGTATGAACTCATTTTAGTATAATATTGTATCACTTTTTTTTTTTTTTTTTTTTTTTTGGCTTTGCCTCTGCATTAGCAAAATTGCTTATTTTTAATTAATGTTTTAATTATGTAACATTTGAATTATATTATTTATATAATTGTTAGATTTAATTGTAAACTAATAAATAAAAGCATTTATGTATTACTATAAATTTATGAGAGTTTCTGTACTTCTTCCGCCAACCTTGAATAGCTTATTTGGCAGTGTATCCTACAAGATACATATTGCAAAACTCTTGCAAAAATGCACCTAAATTTTTCTTACTCAAAAATTAGCTTATCTAGACCCTAAAAAACTATAAAAAAAAAAAAAAATTTTTTAATCAATAAATTAGATTGCTGCCAAATTAAGGAAGTTAATACGTGTGAGTTTTTCCTCGAAGTTTGTCATTTGTTTATTATTGTGCATCGAAATGACTAAGCGATGTGCGCAAAACGTTCAAGGCCAGTGTCCGAAAAACCTCAAAATCTTCTTTTGATATCTCAACCAGTGTGACCATAAGCCACACGTGGGCGAGCCGACGCAAAACGACTCCGTCAGATCAGATTAAACCCATGGGATCAAAATAGGCCTTATTACGAGCGATTACAACAGTGAAAAAAACCCCATAACTTCCTGTTTGTAGAATTTTTAAAGTCTTCTAAATAAATTCGAACGTCCAATGCGTGGATTGTGCAAATAGAAAGGAGCTTTTAAGTAGGTGGGAAAAATAACATTCAAACACTCGACGTTCACGGCTAGCAAACCTGTCATTAACGCAGGCCATAATAAACAAACAATGAAACACTTAATTCAAACATCAATTTTAAGCTCGGAATCAAACGGATAATTCCAACACAGAAACAATAATCGTAATGAAGAACAAGCCTCTTCATTTCTCAAAAATTATACCTTGATTTGTCATCACTGGCTCAACTGTACAAGTTTTCAGCTTCAACAGAGCTATTCAGTATTCAGAGTATTCAGAAGTATTCATAACTGCAAATTAATCCCTTAAAAACAGTAGAAAGCCTTCCGAACTAGGCCTAGGTCTTTCCGTTTTCGACAGCGTCAATCTCTGTTCATAGTTGAAATAGACAAAATCGGAGACTTTTGGCCAGAAGATCAAGGAAATGGGAGTCACTGGGTCGAAATATCAAGGTAAAAGTCCACAAATCCGGTTAAATCCCACGTTTTACTAAAGAAATCTCTCTTTTCTGGGCGGAAAAAACGAGGAAGAAGTCCACGTATTGACTGCATTTGTTTATTTTATCAAGTAGTAATGGTCGCATATCATCTGCACTTCTTAATCTTCACAGTAATTTTTTTGGCTTTAAGAAAGCCATTGATGGGGCCGTGAGAGCTTTGTTCTCCACCTCCAAGATCGCCGGTGGTCGGTTTCATCTGTCACAATCGTGGTGGCGAAAGGTATACAGGCGCTTGGACTGATTGTCGACTAGAGGGTGAAAGTAAAGTTGGCCAGTGACTACAGCTGGTTTTTGCTCTTCCTCTTTTGGATGTATGCGGAATAGAGGATGCCTTCGTAGAGGACCTGATGTCGGCGATTCCTTCTACCAGCACCACGATAGCATAATAGCGGTGCAGTTGATCGGGGGTGCAGTTGATGTTGGTTCCGGTGCAGTTGAGCAACGCCCAATGGCCCAGCCCCTAGGGTTTTATTTTCGTGTCGGCAAGCCCGAGAAAGCGGGTGAATTTCGAGCAGAAGATCAAGTAAAAGGGAGTCACTTGCTCGAAATATCAAGGTAAAAGACCACAAATCTGATTAAATCCCTCGTTTTACCAAATAAATCCCTCTTTTCTAGGCAGAAAAAAACGAGGAAGAAGTCCACAAATACAGTGGAAATGGCCCGACTGGCAATTAACTGCACCGGCCGAGGACAATCAGTGTTTTTGCTCTTTCTCTTTTGGATGTATGCGAAATTCGTAGAGGACCTGATGTCGGCGATTCCTTCCACCAGCACCACAATAGCACAATAGCGGTGCAGTTGATATGCTCGACATTTCGGTGCAGTTGATGTCGGTTCCGGTGCAATTGAGCAACGCCCAATGGCCCAGCCCCAAGGGTTTTATTTTTGTGTCGGCAAGCCCGAGAAAGCGGGTGATTTTCGAGCAGAAGATCAAGTAAAAGGGAGTCACTTGCTCGAAATATCAAGGTAGAAGACCACAAATCTGGTAAACTCTCTTTTCTGGGCGGAAGAAACGAGAAATAGTGCTACTGTTGGTGCTTTTGGCAATTTTAAAAATAAGGAGCAATTCACTTTTTCAAATGGATTATCATTTTAAATCAAAGAATTTTAAGGTTTTTTTTAACACTCCAGACAGGCCCCCAACAAAAAAGGTCAAACAGTAGCCCCGGTTGTCTAAAAATCTGTACGATTAATAAGGACGATTTGCCTTTCCGCATCGCTGGATGGAATTGATTGGGTTCGTGAAATGAATCATTGGACGATTGTTCGTTTAAATTAAAAACTGATTACGATTATTTTTTTAATGGGCCATGAATATTTATAAGGACGCATTGATAAGTCGAGCAGTTATTTATAAAAACTTATGGAATAACGCTTTTTCCAAGAATACAGTTGAAAAACTAATTTTTAAACAAAATTATTAGATAATGGAAACCCACTGATCTTAATTATTCACAAGCTGACGCGTGTTTATTAATACAAGTATGTAGGATCTCGATTTTTTTTTAAGTTGAGTCATCCTCATCATTCATAACAACATTACTCGACAGAATTTAATTCAAAAACTTGTAGCGTTCGAGTCAGAAATGAGAAGGAAATAAAATTCTGTAGCCGCATCTACAGCAGCAAATCTGGAAAACGATGGAAGACTATCCTCCATAAGCTCCCCAAGCCACTTTTTCAACCATTTTTTTTTAAATACGTCCACCAATAAAAAATCAACTTCCTGTCTCATGATAAACACCAGGAGGTTATTAACCTTGATAGAATACTTTCGTGTCAAAGTTTGTTTTGTAAGTTTTTCGTAGTGAAACACGAATCTTCGACGATTTGGAAAAAACTTTCTTTTCTACCAACTTTTTCGACATTGCTTCCTCACAATAAACATGATAACGATAGAATTAAGCTGGAACCTGAAAAATTCATGCAAAGTGCACAAGAACAGAAAGCGTAGAAAGTGCATTAAATTAAAATCGACTGACTTGTTTTCGGAGTTGCAGGAACCGCTGGTTTGGGATGGGCGGATGCACATAATCTTCCGATTTTACTCGGTGGCCGAAGCCCCGAAGGTCGATCTGGAGGAGGATCACTCATAGTTTTTTAACAAAGCCCGATTTCATTACGAACAATTCGAAACACAATCTGAAACAAACAAAAAGAGAATTTAAATTTTTTTTTTCAAAATGGATCGCCAGGAGAAAATCATAGCTCTATGAAATCGATTCACTGAAAAAATTAACATTCAGCCTTGGCGCTCTCCCCGGGGCCCAGGGGTGAAATTATTTCAGATTTCGAGCCAAAATTTCCATTTCAATTATTATAACACCCGCCATGTCAAAAAAAAAAAAAAAAAAAAAAAAAAAAAAAAAAAAAAAAAAAAAAAAAAAAAAAAAAAAAAAAAAAAAAAAAAAAAAAAAAAAAAAAAAAAAAAAATCTTTAATTTTTGGTTTTCGCTAAAATCATTATTACATAAAAGTTTAAGTTATTTGAGTTATAAAAAAATTCATAAAAAATACGATTTTTTGAAAAAATCATTTAAAAAATACGATTTTCTAAGGGCGTTCTTATGTAAATTCCTTTTCTTCGAAATCTAACTATTTTTTCAGTCTTTGGGACGGGAAACCCCGCTGGTATACCAGATTTTTAAGACTTTTCATCGCTACTTCAGCCCTGAAAACCACTTTTTTTACGGTTTTTCTCGGGTTATTGAGCCAAACTCCCTTCTTAATAAATTTATAGGCTTACCCGCGGATTTACCAGATTTTAAGACTTTTCATCGCTACTTCAGCCCTAAAAAACCCTTTTTTTTAAACTGATTTTCGGGGGATTTTCCTCGGGTTTTTGAGCCAAACCCCCTTCTTAATAAATTTATGGGCTTACCCGCTGGTATACCAGATTTTAAAGACTTTTCATCGCTACTTCAGCCCTAAAAAAACCCTTTTTTTAACGGATTTTCAGGGGTTTTTCTAGGGTTTTTGATCCAAATTCCATTTTTAATAAAATGGGCATTTTCTTCAGTCTTCTGAAACCAGAGATTGACTTTTCCACGCTATTTCAGCTGAGAAAAGCATTTTTCACCCTTTTTTTAGAGTTTTTCTCGGTTTTTAAGCCAGAAAAAACGAGAACAGTTTATTCGGTGACCTTTTTCAAAATTGAAAAACACATCCGAAAACAAAGGAGTTTCCTTTAGCAACGATTAACCATTTTACTAGTCATGAGACAGAACAAACGGTTGGTAATAAAAAAAATACTTAAAGTAAAAAAAATAATTTATTATTTTATTTATTATATTATTATCTATTTGATGTATAAAATTAAAAAATACTTCAACGCCTTACGATTGGGACCTCTCTCAAAATCCCATTATTTCTACCTTGATACTGAAAACTTTCGGGGGGAAAAAAACTCGGAAAAACATAGAAAAGAGAAAAAATTTTAAAAAAAAATAAAAATTAAAAAAACTTGGAAAATTAAAAAAATACTTTAAGAAAATTTTTCGAATAAAAAAACTTGGAAAATTAAAAAAAAAACTTAGAAAATTAAAAAAAAACTTGGAATTTTTTTTCGGAAAAAACTCGGAAATTTATTCGCCAAAAAAAAAAAATTAAAATGAACTTCTCTCTCGTTATACATACTTCCCTCTTCCGTTTTGCTCCCCTCCGTTATACTTCCCCTCCCTTATATTTCCCCTACCTTATACTTCCCCTTCCTTATACTTCCCCCTCCCTCATACTTTCCCTCCCTTATACTTCCTCCTCCGTTAAACTTCCCTCTCTGTTATACTTCTCCCTCCTATATTTTTACTTCCATTTAAGGATAGTGTTCCTTTCTTTAAGGAAGTTTTCGTTGGAAGCTCTTCAAACTAGTACTTTCGGCCTTAAGATTGAAAAAAAATTTCGAAAGTGGGAACGAATTAATATTATTTAATTACGCTACTTTCAGGGGAAAAGGGGCCAAGTGCCATGATTGTGGAACATTTCGAAGGCGTCGAAGCCAAAGCCCGATTTTTGGGGTTTCTTCTTTTACAATATAATTTTCGACCCAGAAACACCCTTTAAACTGGATGTTTTAAGTGTTTTTCAGGGAACTTGCATTCAATCGAAATAAAAGCGTTTTCAACAATTTTTCGACCAAGGAATCCATAATTTTTTTTTTTTCAAAACGAAGCACCTAATTTTTCAATTTTGAAAGCTGCATCTACGATTTTTCAAACAAAATTTACATCAACGTCCCAACTGAACAAATTTAAACAAACCATCCACTTACCAAAGTTCACGTGATCTTCTCAAAAATACAACAAAGCACATACACTTAAAAATATATCATCCGACTTAAAAACACAAAAATACACTTCAAAAATCTTTCAAAAACGGCACAAACGACACAAGATACAAAACCACAACACAGAAAAACTCCGATCAGCTGATCACGGCGCAAATCTGAAGAATCAGCTGATCAGATTTGACCGCGAAAGTCCTTATCATCAAAAAAGTCATATTATTTGTTTATATTTGACTAAAATTAAATAAATTGTTATATCAATTAATAAAAATTGTAATAAATTATTATTATATTGCCTGCAATATTTTTTGATGAAGGAGAGCTTGATCGAAATTTTAGATAAATGTTAGGTTTCCCTAAAGGTTAGATTATTTAACCTTCTTTTTGCATTTCGCACGACCCGAGTTTTTACAAAATGAATAACATAAGGAAGAAGAATAACTCAAATATTGTATTCGTGGCCAAAATTGATATAATTACGCTCAGATGAAACTCGTACACAAAAACGTCGAGAAGGATGGAGGAGGGTAATTTTTTATTTAAAAAAAATTTTATGTTTAATTATTGTTGGGGTTTTTAGATGTGTGGTTCTTATACCTGAAGAGTCGGAGGATATGTGGCACGCTTATAATTTGGTCAGTGAAGGGGATACGGTGAGGGCGTCTACTATTAGGTGAGTTTTATGGTTTTTGTTGTTTTTGTTTTATTTTTGATTGTTTTTGTTTAGGAAAGTGCAAAATGAGTCGTCGACTGGATCTTCGACAAGTTCGAGGATTCGGACGACGCTTACCATTCGGGTGGAAGCGATCGATTTTGATACCCAAGCGTGCGTTTTGCGACTTAAAGGGAGAAATATTGAAGAGAACCAATACGTGAAGGTAAATGATTCATTCTAGCTTAGATACTGCTGGGGCATTGTGGCTAGATTATAGCTCACCACACTAGGCTTTTGATTGGTCTCCTGAGGCCTGAAAGAGTTTAGTGCAATGGTTCGGTTTTTTTCTCATTCTAGCTTAGATTAGATAGCTGGGCCATGCGCATCGACCCCTCCTGCTAGCTAGATTTCTGTCTGCTTAGCCCTAGTTAAGCTCTTGCGAATAGACGGAGGTCTTGTTGAGCAGTCCGATGGGCAGTTTTTTGCTTTAATTGCTTAGATTAGATATTGCTGGTGCATTGTGCGCATCAACCCTTTATTCTGCTAGCTAGATTATAGCTCACTGTCCAGCCCTAGGCTTTTGATTATCCTCTAGAAGCTGGAATGAGTATGCCCATCGTCTGGGATTTTCTCTCATTCTAACTAAGATAAGATTGCTGGGCCATTGTGCGCATCGACCCCTCCTGCTAGCTTAGATTGCTCACTGCTTAGCCCTAGTCTTTTAGTTAAGCTCCAGCGACAGAGGTCTTGTTGAGTTGTCCGATGGGCAGTTTTTTGCACTCAGTCTGGCTTGCTGGTGCATTGTGCGCATCAACCCTTTATTGTACGTTCTGCTAGCTAGATTATAGCTCACTGTCCAACCCTAAGCTTTTGATTAGCCTCCAGGAGCTGGAGTGAGTAGTCCCATTGTCTGGGTTTTTCTCTCATTCTAGCTAAGATTAGATTGCTGGGCCATTGTGCGCATCAACCCCTCCTGCTAGCTAGATTGCTTACTGCTTAGCCCTAGTCTTTTAGTTAAGCTCCAGCGACAGAGGTCTTGTTGAGTAGTCCGATGGGCAGTTTTTTGCTCAAAGTCTGGCTTAGATAAGATATTGCTGGTGCATTGTGCGCATCAACCCTTTATTGTACGTTCTGCTAGCTAGATTTTAGCTCATTGTCCAACCCTAGCCCTTTGATTTGCCTCCAGAAGACGGAATGAGTTGAGTAGTCCCATTGTCTGGGTTTTTCTCTCATTCTAGCTAAGATTAGATTGCTGGGCCATTGTGCGCATCGATCCCTCCTGCTAGCTAGATTGCTCACTGCTTAGCCCTAGTCTTTTAGTTAAGCTCCAGCGACTCGACAGAGATTGCTGGGCCATTGTGCGCATCGATCCCTCCTGCTAGCTAGATTGCTTACTGCTTAGCCCTAGTCTTTTAGTTAAGCTCCAGCGACGGTTCTTGTTGAGTAGTCCGATGGGCAGTTTTTTGCTCTCAGTCTGGCTTAGATTGGATGTTGCTGGTGCATTGTGTGCATCTACCGTTTATTGTACGTTCTGCTAGCTAGATTATAGCTCACTGTCCAGCCCTAGCCCTTTGATTAGCCTACAGAGGCTGGAATGAGTTGAGTAGTCCCATTGTCTGGGTTTTTCTCTCATTCTAGCTAAGATTAGATTGCTGGGCCATTGTGCGCATCAACCCCTCCAGCTAGCTAGATTGCTTACTGCTTAGCCCTAGTCTTTAGTTAAGCTCCAGCGACAGAAGTCTTGTTCAGTAGTTCGATGGGCAGTTTTTGCTCTCAGTCTGGCTTGCTGGTGCATTGTGCGCATCAACCCTTTATTGTACGTTCTGCTAGCTAGATTATAGCTCACTGTCCAGCCCTAGCCCTTTGATTAGCCTACAGAGGCTGGAATGAGTTGAGTAGTCCCATTGTCTGGGTTTTTCTCTCATTCTAGCTAAGATTAGATTGCTGGGCCATTGTGCGCATCAACCCTCCTGCTAGCTAGATTGCTTACTGCTTAGCCCTAGTCTTTTAGTTAAGCTCCAGCGACTGAGGTCTTGTTGAGTACTCTGATGGACAGTTTTTAGCTCACTTTCCAGCCCTAGCCCTTTGATTAGCCTCCAGAAGATGGAATGAGTTGAGTAGTCCCACTGTCTGGGTTTTTCTCGCATTCTAGCTAAGATTAGATTGCTGGGCCATTGTGCGCATCAACCCCTCCTGCTAGCTAGATTGCTCACTGCTTAGCCCTAGCCTTTTAGTTAGCTCCAGCGGCTTGACAGAGGTTTTGTTGAGTAGTCCGATGGGCAGTTTTTTGCTCTCATTCTGCCTTGCTGGTGCATTGTGCGCATCTACCGTTTATTGTACGTTCTGCTAGCTAGATTATAGCTCACTGTCCAGCCCCAATCTTATTTAGCTCCAGAGAGTAGACAGAGGTGTTGGCGATTACCAAGGTTCAGGGCCAACCCCCTAGTTCATCAACCTACTTGTTGCCTCCTCCCCTGAGTGGCGCTAACGTGACTGTATGTTCCCACATTTTCCCGGCAGTTCTGCACTACTACCAGGGTGTTCTCTATCAAGCCAATGCCTTCAGTGCGGCCTCTTCTCCTGACAGAAAGGGCTTGTGCTGTCCTCTGTTCCCCCTCACCTTAGAAGAGTTTCTGGTATCCTATCAGCAGACCCACCAGAATGCTGGCTTTTCTCCTCTGTCTGAGCAGGTCTGCTGTACTTCGACTGACTTCTGGACATGTGGGAATTTTACCATTTTTTCAAAGTAGCTGAGAAAGTGCTCTTTTCTCTTCATATATCAAGTTTGGCTGTAGGGTTCAGTTGCCAATGGTGGTCATTTCCTACCACTTACTAGTTCATCATCCTTGTTGGTCGCAGTTCTGCACAGAGGTTTCTCCGTAGCAGCCAATGCCTTCATTGCTGACTCATCTAACTTAAAATTCATTGCAACCCCTGAATATCTGTTACAGATGGGTGCTTACCACACTTTGGATCTCGAAGTTAACAGAAAATTTACTTTAACTAAGACTGAATGGGATTCCGTTTCATTGGAAAGAGTTGATATCGCCTGCGATCCCTCACAAGTGAGTTTTCCAAACAAAAATTTGTGTTAAATGAACTAATTTTGTGTTTTTAAGAATGCCGACGTTGGTGCTGTTATAATGCAAGAAGGTTTAGCTTACGTCTGCTTAATAACTTCCAGTATGACCATCGTTCGGAGTAAAATCGACCAAGTTATACCTCGGAAGCGAAAAGGAAATGTGAAACAACACGAAAAAGTAAATATGGAACCCATTTTTATATAAATAATAATCGTTCTTTAAGGGCATAGCGAAATTTTTTGATAGCGTCATGCAAGCGATATTGCGTCATATAAACTTCGATGTCGTCAAATGTGTTTTGCTTGCAAGCCCGGGTTTCGTCCGCGATCAATTCTACGATTTTATGTTCCAAGAAGCGTCCAAATCCGACAATAAAACATTAATCGAAAACAAACCTAAATTCCTCCTTGTCCACTCTTCTTCTGGATTCAAGCATTCATTGAAAGGTAAGCATAATTGCTATTTTGATTTTTAAAATTTTGTTTTTTCAGAAATTTTGATGGATCCCGCAGTTATAGCGAAGATGGCTGATACTAAAGCATTAAGTGAAGTAAAAGCCTTGGAAGCTTTTTATTCTATGCTTCAGAATGAACCTGCGAAAGCATTTTATGGCTTAAAACATGTCGAAAAAGCGTGCGAAGCTCAATCTATAGAAACATTATTAGTTTCAGATAATTTATTCAGGTTTTTTTAAATTTTATTTTTAAAATTTTATGATGCCAAATTTTTTTCAGATGTTCTGACATTCAGCAGAGAAAAAGATACGTAGCACTAGTCGACAGCGTGCGAGAATTTGGGGGAGATGTTAAAATATTTTCATCAATGCATGTTTCCGGCGAACGTAATATTAATTTTCTTTTTTTTTTTTTAAACCTAAGTATTCTTTTTAGAATTAACCCAGTTGACGGGTGTGGCGGCCATACTTCGCTTCCCGATGCCCGACTTAGACGAAGAGGAAGAATCCAGCGATTCCGACACCAACGATTGACTTTTATTATCGCAGACTTTACTAAATTTAGCCTTGGACTTTCGTCCCACATGCAATAAAAAGGTTAACAGTTCCAGTGATTTTTTTCTCTCTCTCCATCAATATCAGGAGATTTCGGTGTATCACATGTTAATATTTACTCCATTTTGTTGATTTTTATTTATTTTGTGCGAATCTTATTGTTAATAGTTGATATCAAATCATGAATATATTTTGTAACCGAAATAAAGAACTTGCAATGATAAAATGAATAAAAATTTATTAAAATCCTTAAGATAGCTCTTTTTTCTGTTTTTCCAAAATGGATCTTTTCCTTTTTAAGATTTTGACGTCTCTCATCCTCTCGGCTCTTCCTTTCATCATACTTTTGTATAAAGCGCGGTGTTTCTTTTCGACCATTTTCCCTCAGTTTGTATTCTTCTCTTTCCTTTTTGCTGAGTGCTTGCGGGTCTTCTTTGTATACTTTTCCAGGTATGACTTTCATGCTTTTCTTCTAAAAAAATAAAAAAGTAAATTTTTTTAAGCTGGTAAGTCAGTGGTCAAGGATTGAGACACCATAGTTAAAGTGACCCTACATCCCAATTTAAGCTAGAAAGTTCCATGTAAGAGGAAAACACCCACTTTAGCATCTAATGGAAATTTTTTTGGTGGATAAACAACCACTCGTAAGTTTAAACGTAATTAAATTTGAAGGATAAAAACAGGAAGGAAGAAGAGATTACAAAAATTTGCCCCCGAGCAGGACTCGAACCCGCATCTCCAGAACTGATCTCCGCCGTGCTAACCATTACACCATCAAGGACGAGTGATGGTACGCACTACGGGGAGATACCTCAACGCTGTCATTACCTCAACCGCTCCGGCGCCTATTTTTCAAATCTCTTCAACCTTATATTCTTTATTTCTTATAATTTAAATACTCCCGCACGATTTTTATTAATCGATAGATTTTCTCGAAAGTCCTTCAACTCGAGGCATTCCATTCGAGAAACCGCGTAATTCAAACTTAAGTTGCAAACTTAAGTTGCCTAATGACTTGAGATAATGACAGCGTTGAGGTATCTCCCCGTAGTGCGTACCATCACTCGTCCTCGATGGTGTAATGGTTAGCACGGCGGAGATCAGTTCTGGAGATGCGGGTTCGAGTCCTGCTCGGGGGCAAATTTTTATAATCTCTTCTTCCTTCCTGTTTTTATCCTTCAAATTTAAATTTAACAGTGGTTGTTTATCCACCAAAAAATTTCCATTAGATGTATCATTACGTCACCTCGTCGGGAAGACTATTTAAGGGATTAAAAATCAGGTTAAGCAACTTAAAGTTTGAATTACGCGGTGTCTCGAATGGAATACCTCTGGTTGAAGGACTTTCGAGAAAATCTATCGATTAATAAAAATCGTGCGGGAAAATTAAAATCATAAGAAATAAGGAATATAAGGTTGAAGAGATTTGAAAAATAAGCGCCAGAGCGGTTGAGATAATGACAGCCTTGAGGTATCTCCCCGTAGTGCGTACCATTACTCGTCCTCGATGGTGTAATGGTTAGCACGACGGAGATCAGTTCTGGAGATGCGGGTTCGAGTCCTGCTGGGGGGCAAATTTTTGTAATCTCTTCTTCCTTCCTGTTTTTAGCCCACTTTAGCAAGTTATTTTAAGCGTTAAACGCTGTTTTTAGCAAGTTTTGATTTTCCTAGATTTTATGGTGTAAAAACACTCGCTTTGTCAAGATTTTTTAGCGTTTATTAGGCTGGCCTTCGTAAGTCAGTGGTCAAGGATTGAGGACACCATTGATAAAGTGACCCTACATCCCGATTTAAGCTGGACAGTTCCGCGTAAGAGAAAAACACCTACTTAAGCAGTTTTTTAAAGCGTTTAACGCTCTTTTAAGCAAGTTTTGATTATTTTCCTTGATTTTATGGTGTAAAAACACTCACTTTGTCAAAAATTTAAGCGATTTTGAGGTTAATGACATACATAGTAGTTAAGGCGACCCTACATCCCAATTTAACCTGGACAGTTCCGCATATGATAAAAACACCCACTTAGGTGAGTTTTTTTAAGCGTTTTCTTTTTAGCAAGTTTTGATCATTTTCCAGATTTTATGGTGTAAAAACACTCACTTTGTCAAGATTTTTTAGCGTTTAACACTCTTTAAGCGATTTTGAGGTTATGCATGTCATTAAAATCGCTTAAAGATTTTGAGGTTAATTACATGCAAAGTAGTTAAGGTGGCCCTACATACCAATTTAACCTAGACAGTTCCACATAAGAAGAGAACACCCTCTTTAGCGAGTTTTTTAAGCGTTTAACGCTCTTTTAGCAAGTTTTGATCATTTTCTAGATTTTATGGTGTAAAAACACTCACTTTGTCAAACATTTTTAGCGTTTAACACTCTTATAAGCGAGTTTGAGGTCAATGACATACAAAGTAGTTAAGGCGACACTACATCCCAATTTAACCTAGACAGTTCTGCAAAAGAGGAAAACACCCACTTTAGCGAGTTTTATTAAGCGTTTAACGCTCTTTTTAGCAAGTTTTGCTCATTTCCTAGATTTTATGGTGTAAAAACACTCACTTTGTCAAAACTTTTAGCGTTTAACACTCTTATAAGCGAGTTTGAGGTCAATGACATACAAAGTAGTTAAGGTTGCCCTACATCCCAATTTGACCTAGACAGTTCCGCATAAGAGGAAAAACCCACTTTAGCGAGTTTTATTAAGCGTTTAACGCTCTTATTAGCAATTTTTGATCATTTCCTAGATTTTATGGTGTAAAAACACTCACTTTATCAAGATTTTTTAGCGTTTAACACTCTTATAAGCGAGTTTGAGGTCAATGACATACAAAGTAGCTAAGGCGACCCTACATCCCAATTTAACCTGGACAGTTCCGCATAAAAGGAAAACACCCACTTTAGCGAGTTTTATTAAGCGTTTAACGCTCTTTTTAGCAAGTTTTGATCATTTTCTATATTTTATGGTGTAAAAACACTCACTTTGTCAAACATTTTTAGCGTTTAACACTCTTATAAGCGAGTTTGAGGTCAATGACATACAAAGTAGTTAAGGCGACACTACATCCCAATTTAACACTCTCAGCGCGGCAAGGCCCTAGCGGGAAAATTTTTTTCGTCAAACTACTTAATTTCCAAAAACATTTAATGAAGTCCAAAAAATTAATTTGGCATTTTTGGCAAAATAAGGCTTAATTGTCCCTCACAAAAGATTAGATTTGTAGGCAATCCCGCAATGTTTTTCCCCTTCTCATACCATTTTGGAACTGTTACTAGGATCAACTTCTCTAAGTGGTCAACCTATTACTTTTAGCCATTAGCTTAATTTTTTTAATTTTATATTATTACATTTGCTCGTTATATATTTTCGTGAGGATACATTTTCACGGGTGCGAAATATTTATGGTACCTATTCAAAATTGCTTTTCTGATGACAAATAATAAAAAATTAAGTCACTAGCCATTTGTAACGGCTTGGGATTCCCGAAAAAACCGTTGGGATTAGAAAGGAAACTTTAGTTAATTTAACGATTTTTTTGTCAAAACTTAATACGTAAGTAGGTAAAGATTATCTCAAATCCGGTGAAATGACCTGGAGGGAAAAACCGTTAAAAAAAATTTTTATAGAAAAAAAACTGCGCGGATCACTACGATAATGAAAAGTATTTGAAAATAGGTATTTAATGCTGTTTTTGAAAAATTGGGTATGTAGTTATTTATTTTTTCTAAGTGCAAAAACTAAAATAATTAATAAAAGTGAATAATTTTGAATAAAATCTACTAAAAAAACTAGGTAAATGAATCTTCGGCCTTAATAAAGTTGGAAAAGGTAAAAAGTAACGAACTTGTTTTTAGAGTGAAACATAGAACGAACTGCTACCTTTCAAAGTTTTAGTTTCCGAATTCGCCACTGCTCTTGACCGCTCGGAAGTCTTTCCTTTTTTTTTTTAAATTATACTAAAAAAATGATTTTAACTTATGATCGTTGTACCTAATAAATAATTTTGTGTTTAATTTAACTTAATAGAACAAAAAATTAATAAGTTTTAAAGAAATTACCCGAAATTAATAGTAACAGGTCCCATTGTGAGAAGGAACGCTTTTGGTTTTTTCTACTCTTTTGGTCTAAAAGCTAAATAATATTAATAAAAACGGCAAAAAGTTGTGAACATAAGTTAATTAATAGTTTAAAAATTATTATTTTAAAAAACTTACAGTCAAAAAGTAGAAAAATAATCCAAAATTGAACTGAAAACGTCTCCGTGAAGTAGCTGGTTCAACTGTCTACTTTGAAAGCCAAAATCGAAATGAAGAAAATGGTCTAGAGTCAAGCTAAGGCCGTATTTAGGTATAAAAACCCTTTAAGAATTAACGTATGTCAACGGTTGTGCGAAATTCACTGTTTTAAGCATCGAAAATCGCTTTTTAAAAGACGCATGAACGGTCGATGTATATATCGACCCGCCCAGTGAAAGGAACTTTCTACTCAATGTATACATCGACCCGCGCTGAGAGTGTTAACCTAGACAGTTCTGCAAAAGAGGAAAACACCCACTTTAGCGAGTTTTATTAAGCGTTTAACGCTCTTTTTAGCAAGTTTTGCTCATTTCCTAGATTTTATGGTGTAAAAACACTCACTTTGTCAAACATTTTTAGCGTTTAACACTCTTATAAGCGATTTTGAGGTTAATGACATATACAAAGTATGTAGTTAAGGCGACCCTAGATCCCAATTTAACCTGGACAGATCCACATATGAGGAAAACACCCACTTTAGCGAGTTTTATTAAGCGTTTAACGCTCTTTTAAGCAAGTTTTAATCATTTTCCAAGATTTTATGGTGTAAAAACACTCGCTTTGTCAAGATTTTTTAGCGTTTAACACTTTTATAAGCGAGTTTGAGGTCAATGACATACAAAGTAGTCAAGGTGACCCTACATCCCAATTTAACCTGGACAATTCCGCATATGAGGAAAACACCCACTTAAGCGAGGTTTTTTTAAGTGTTTAACGCTCTTTATAGCAAGTTTTACCATTTTTCTAGATTTTATGGTGTTTTAACTCGATTTGTCAAGATTTTTTAGCGTTTAACACTCTTATAAGCGAGTTTGAGGTCAATGATATACAAAGGTTCAAATCTTGGATGCTAAGTTGCGCCACAGCAATATCGAAAAAGCCCCCACTTGTGCACATCCCCTGCCCACCATTGTGGAAGCATAAAAATAATCTTACCAATTTTTCTCGTTCTTTTTCTTTCAAATTTTCTTCATCAGATACTTCATCATCGCTCTCTTCTTCCAATTCTTCTTCACTGCTTTTGTCTTCTTCTTCTTTTTCTTCTATTTCTTCTAAAAATTTATTATATTATTATAAAAAGGTACAAAAAAGCATACCTGATTTTTCTGTATTTTCGGGTTCTTTATTTTCTACAGTTTCACCCAAGGCTTCTAATGGAGTATAAGTTTGTTTTCTGGTATGGTCGACAAAAGGTGAAAGATGAGGAGGAAGGATGCATCCGATGAAATATTTCTCGACAGGCAAAAGCTCCCTGGCGTTCACACTGTCAAAGACCCACTGAGGCTGGACGTAATACCGGGAAATAAACTGCTTATCCATTTTCGGCCGGTCGACGATTTGATGAGTGATGGTTTCGTCTGATTCGTCGAATGTGGACCCAACGAAAAGAGATTTGTCCCAGGATACTTCAGCACCGAAACATCTCAAAACAAACACCAACGGCTCTCGAGGGACTTCACGGTTCAAAAGACTTTCATCCCTTTAAACAACGTTTTTAACTTTTTTATCTTCAAAGCTTCTTTTAACGCATTCTCTGCTTGGCTAGGATCATTTGAATCTTGTACCTAAAAATTTTGATTATTTATAATATTAACTTTTTCTTTTCTTACAAGTTCAAATGCATCTAAATTAGGCTCTTCTTCTTCCGCAGTATTAATCGTGGTGCATATAGGAATATTTAATGCTGCAATCCTTTCAGATTCTAAAACTGCTTTATCTACTATTTCTTCCCCTTCGGTTTCTAAAAAAAAAAGTGTAAATAGAAAAATTGATATATTATTTTATGAACCTTTGATTTGTTGGATTTTAGGAGGGTAGTATAGATTAAGAAGGTGATAAAGGCGGAAGTTGACGAAGCCGAGAAGTACGACGTAAAATTGAACGAAGGTTGACATAATTCTGAAGTCGACTTCTTCTTTAGTCTGAGGCTCGAAGCTGAAGGGATGAGGCATAATCCAGGTGACGAGCTGTCCACGGATTTCCGCTTGAAAATAATAACCTTTGATAGAAATAAAAACTTTTCGAAGCGCTTTCGACATGATGATCGCCTGCATGAATTCTAACATGAGACGGCGGCAAAGCGAACTTTGATCTCGAGGGACGTGTTTGATAGAAGGGAAAGTGCTGAATAGATAACAAAGCGTTAAACAGTCGTCAAGGTCTCTCAAAGCATCCATGAAAGTCGGATATCTAAAAAAAAATTCAAATAATTAACACTCGGCACTATTGAGGGCTTCAGCCAG
Source organism: Orius insidiosus (assembly GCA_014119065.1). Taxonomy (NCBI): domain Eukaryota; kingdom Metazoa; phylum Arthropoda; class Insecta; order Hemiptera; family Anthocoridae; genus Orius; species Orius insidiosus. The sequence continues at coordinate 124,029 of JACGAQ010000353.1, read as the reverse complement.
AGCCAACACCGCCAAGGGGAGCTTTGAAAACGGGAGCACGGGCGCTTCATCTCTCCTCATTCTCTACACTAGTGATTCTCAACGGTGGGCGGTACCATTAAGTAGTAAAAACTTAACCGCCGTTAAAACAATTTAACCCGCCCGTTAAGTAAAGGGCAAAAATTTAACCTGCTCGTTGAGTAAAGGGCAAAAATTTAACCTGCCCGTTAAGTAAAGGGCAAAAACTTAACAACCCGTTAAAAAAAATTAACCAGCCCGTTAAGTAAAAAGTTAACTTAACGGCCTGTTTAAAAATTGAACCGGCCCTTAAGTAAAAAAATTTAACCGGCCCGTTAAGTAAAGGGCGAAAATTTAACCGGCCCGTTCGGTTAATTTAACCGCCCGTTAAGTAAAGGGTTAACTTAACCGCCCGTTAAGTAAAGGGTTAACTTAACCGCCCGTTAAGTAAAGGGTTAACTTAACCGCCCGTTAAGTAAAGGGTTAACTTAACCGCCCGTTAAGTAAAGGGTTAACTTAACCGCCCGTTAAGTAAAGGGTTAACTTAACCGCCCGTTAAGTAAAGGGTTAACTTAACCGCCCGTTAAGTAAAGGGCAAAAATTGAACGGGCCCGTTAAGTAAAGGGCAAAAATTGAACGGGCCCGTTAAGTAAAGGGCGACAATTGAACGGGCTCGTTAAGTAAAGGGCGAAAATTGAACCGGCTCGTAATGTAAAGGGTTAACTTAACCGCCCGTTAAAAAAATTGAACCGGCCCGTTAAGTAAAGGGTAAAACTTCTCTTAGGGCTTCAAAAGGTTGAGAAACACTGCTCTACACTGTCTACAGTATACATCAGAGGACTGGGAAGTTGATATAACTTTTTCTGGCTGCTTTATAGCTTTACTTTATTGCTCGTTTTCTGTGGGATTGTGGCCATAAATTACCATATTTCTAGATTTTGTTAAGTTTCCCTTATTCTTTTGGCCTAAAAACCCCAAATTTACTCAATTTTTGCTCATTTTCCTCGATTGGTTGGCCTTGAAACCCAAATTTACTTTAAGCTCATTTTTCTTGGATGTTCAGCCAGGAAACCCTAAATTCACATACTATTTGTGGTCATTTTTCTCTTTTGTCATCCTATGAAATCCCAATTTAGCTAAATTTTGGCACTTTTTCCTCAGATTTTAGGCCAAAAACCCTAAATTTACATCTATGCTCATTGGCTCTAGATTTTAAGGCTAAGAACCACACATTTTTGGTCGTTTTCTTCAATCTTTTGTTGATTAACTCAATTTTTCAGTCGAGTATTGCCCTTTTCACTTTTTACAGCACGTTAGAAGGGAATTTATTAACCAGAATATCAAGGAAAACACCCAAAAACTTTGACAAAATCGCAAAAAAATTTCTCAACTCACCTTTCTTTGACGATATGATCAAGATTAATGTGAATCGGCTTATACATAAGTTTTTCTTCGCCAAAAAATGTTCTTTCATCGCTTTTGCACGACCTATTTTCCTTCCATGTACCTAAAAATGAAATAAATAAAAAGATAAATCTTAAATCAGAGTATACCTTAAGATCTCTGAACTTCCAAATGATCGGTTCATGCATAAGAAATTGAATGTCTTTCTTATTATAAAGAGTTTTAATAGCAGTAGATCCTTGCTGAGCTTTCTTCCTATTTCTTGGCTCCCTGGGGTAGATTCCTTTTAAAATACAAAGACGCCTGAATTCCTTCAACGAAAGCTGAAGTTTACGAAGAGCAGTCGCTCTCGTCCAGTACTGCGATCCTTCTCCTGACTGATACTAAAAGTGCAAAATAGTAATTATTTATATTTATTAATTTGATAAATACCTTCTTCTTTTTAGGTCCTGCCATTATCGGAATATCTCAAAAAAGCTCAAACGAACAACACGTGCTTCTGACTGAAAGGATAAACATGGAAGACAACGAAACCTTTCAATTGGGAGACATTTTGCGAGCAGCATCACTGGGGAGCTTTAACCTGTGACGCTTGTTTATCCTTTATCAAGTTTTGTTTACCGGGGATTTATTATAAATAATTTTTGGTGTATTTAATTTTTAAGGAAGTCACCAATTATCCCTTTTCGTGGATTAGTTTAGTCTAGAATGATGTCCAGGTCAATCAGAGCCGAAACGAGAAGCCGAGCGAAAGATGACATCAAACGCGTTATGCAGGTCGTCGATAAAGTTAGAAGATGGTAAGAGAATTTTTTGTCGTATTTTTGGTTTTAAATTTTCTTTTTTTAGGGAAAAGAAATGGGTTACTATTAATGAAACTACTATGAAAATATACAAGTGGGTTCCCATTGTATCCAACGAACAGGTAATCATTTTTACGGATTTCTTCTAGTTGTTTCAAAATGTTGGCAAAAGCTAGTAAAAACCCAGATATCCCTATGAAAAAAATTGCAGGGTGTATATTAGGGTAAATTACGGTTTAAACTAAAGGTTTAGTATTGTATACATCGATTGGGTCGCCTTGTCCCAGTCTGTTGGGGATTGTAGGTCTAATAACACAAAATCCGGTTTTTTATGAAGTGTTGAATAGTATGTAATACCCATGTTTAGCTATCAAACACCCACCTAATAAGGTATCTCATCTTAACGGATAATAAGGAGAATCGTCTTGTAGATTGTGGGGACGGCGAAATGTCCTATTTTAAGGGAAAAGTTGACGATTTTCTGGTATACTGTTTAGCTATCAAACACCCACCTAATAAGGTATCTCATCTTAACGGATAAAGGAGAATCGTCTTTGTAGATTGTGGGGACGGCGAAATGTCCTATTTTAAGGGAAAAGTTGACGATTTTCTGGTATACTAACATCCGCTTTGTTGGGTGATGTTGAAACACCTAATTCTTTGGTTTTAAGCGTTTAACATAATATTTGACAAGTTTTTAATTTCCCTCGATTTTTTCCATCTAGAAAACCCAGGTTTCCAGGCGTTTAACATCTTTTTAAGGAGTTTTGGGTCGTTTGCCTAATTTTTGTGGTGCAAAAACACCCGTTTTATTACGTTTTTGGGTCGTTTTCTTTGGTTTTGTGGTGCAAAAACACCCCTTTTATTGTGTTTGGGTGTAAACGATCGAGATGTTAAAACATCTTTCTAGGAGTTTTGGGTCGTTTTCCTAGGTTTTTGGTGTAAAAAAAACCATGTTATCAGGTGTTCGGGCGTTTAACGTCTTTCGAGGCGTTTTGGGTCGTTTTCCTTGGTTTTGTGGTGTAATAACACCCATGTTATCATGTGTTAGGGCGTTTAACATCTTGAGGAGTTTTGGGTCGTTTTTTTTTAGGTTTTTGGTGAAAACTCCCGTTTTATCAGGTGTTTAGGCGTTTAACATTTCGAAGAGTTTTGGGTCGTTTTCCTAGGTTTTTTGGTGTAAAAACACCTGTATTATCAGGTGTTTTGGTGTAAAAACACCCGTATTATCAGGTGTTTTGGTGTAAAACACCCGTATTATCAGGTGTTTTGGTGTAAAACACCCGTATTATCAGGTGTTTTGGTGTAAAAACACCCGTATTATCAGGTGTTTGGGCGTTTAACATCTTTTTAGGATTTTTGGGTCGTTTCCTTGGTTTTGTGATATAAAACACTTGTTTTATCAGGTGTTCGGGTTTTTAACATCTTTCTAGGAATTTTGGGATGTTTTCCTTGATTTTGTGGTGTAAAAACTCCCGTTTATCAGGAGTTGGGCGTTTAATATTTTTCAGAGGAGTTTTGGTTCTTTTTCCTTGACTTATGTGGCGTAAAATCCCGTTTTTGTATGGTTTTTGAGCGTTTAGTACCCTATATAATGTCATTTAACCCAGTTTAATTTTTTTTACTGGGTTTTGGGTAGTTTTCCTCGATTTTTCGGTGTAAAAACACCCGTTTCATAGGGCTATAGAGCTTTTAAAACCTCTTTGCTGAATTTTGGGTTATTTTCCTCCACTTTGTCATCTAGAAAGTATATCAGGCGTTCGAACATTAAACATCTTTTTTTCTGGTTTAGGGTCATTCAGTTCAGAATTGCTGAACTGCTTACTAGTCTGTCGGAGCCAACATTTAAAACTTAGAAATTAATGTTTTGTTTTATTCAAGGGCCTCTTCACAAAGAAAAGCTAAAAGATCACGTCAACAAAGAAATTTTGCAACAAAAAGATCACTTGACACTTCAAACTCAATTTTGGATTAACCGAAGATTCGAATACATTTTTTCAACCGTGAGCGACTCTCAAGGACCTTCCGATTTCTCCGCCCACATGGGCTTCTCCGAAGACCCAACTCGCAAAGCAGCGAACCAGTATTAAAACAGATGAAACAGACTAATCTTTTTTTTCAAAAAACAATTTTTTTTTTGTATAAACTGTATATTTTTCTTTATAATTTATGAATCAAAGTGGTGTGTAAAAGTCGCCATGCTGCACGTCTTCCTGACCTAAAAATCCGGAATATTCGCGTATCCCCATCGTGACCGCTTCTGAAGGTCGTGCGGTAAAGCTGGAGCTCCCGTGTGCGTCATTTGATCGATTTCTTGTACTATTAAGTCTGTAATAATTAAAAAACAAATTTTTTTTTTTAATTTCTCTCATTTTTTAACCTCTAAAGTAGATATTGTTCAAACACAATTTTTAGAACGATTAATCTGCCGTTGGTTAACATCATATAAAGCAGGAGCACAATCAAGAGCGAATAAATCATAAAGTTTTTGTATAAAATGTTGCTTATAATTGAGGCCATATGCATACTTTGAAGCTCAGGTTCTGCAGAATCTTCGCTCAATTCTATCATTTCGTTGTATCTAAATACTTTCGTATCAGAATTAATGGCGACCAAAAACTTGAATCTTTAAAAACCTCACTAAAGAAAATTAAGAATAAGAATATTTCTTGCTTACTTAAGGGCTCTTTAAGTACTCTTATGATTATATAGATTCAAATTCGTTGAGTTCAAAATCTTCAACTTGGTCGAAAGTATCGAGTTTGCGAGCTGGGAAAAGTTTGTGCTGATAATCTATAGATGGGAACATAAGGTCTTTAAATTCGTTGCTGTATGTTATCAAGCTTATCCCAAGACAACATATGTGTTCAATGGAGGACCCAACTTTTAGTCCTAATTTCTGAGAAGATTTAATCAAGGAGGTATGATGGTTTTTAAGTGAGTTGCTTTGCAAATTTTTCGTTGTTAACAACGGTTTTCGGTTTCCCTTCTATCTCGGAAACCGTCGCTCAAAACGAAAAAATGTCCTAAGTAATGTTGTAGGTACTGAAATTTACTACATAAAATATTTTATTAGTTTTTTCGTCAGAGCAATACTTTAGGAGATATGGAAGTATTTAAGTTGGTTGCTTTGCAAATTTTTCGTTGTTAACGGTTTTCGGTTTTTCCCTTCTATCTCGGAAACCGTCGCTCAAAACGAAAAAATGTCATAAGTAAAAGTCGTAGCTACAAAAATTTCCTAAAAAAAGACCTCATTGGTTTTTTTGAGAGCAATACTTAAGGAGATATGAGGGTTCTTAAGTGAGTTGCTTTGCAAATTTTTCGTTGTGAGCAACGGTTTTCGGTTTTTCCCTTCTATCTCGGAAACCGTCAATCAAACGAAAAACGTCCAAAGTAAAAGTCGTAGCTACAAAGTTTCCTACAAAAAGACCTCATTGGTTTTTTTGTCAGAGCAATACTTAAGGAGATATGAGGGTTCTTAAGTGAGTTGCTTTGCAAATTTTCGTTGAGCAACGGTTTTCGGTTTTTCCCTTCTATCTCGGAAACCGTCGCTCAAAACGAAAAAATGACCTAAGTAAAAGTCGTAGCTACAAAAATTTCCTACAAAAAAGACCTCATTGGTTTTTTGTCAGAGCAATACTTAAGGAGATATGAGGGTTCTTAAGTGAGTGCTTTGCAAATTTTCGTTGTGAGCAACGGTTTTCGGTTTTTCCCTTCTGTCTCAGAACCGTCGCTCAAAACGAAAATGTCCTAAAAGTTGTAGGTACAAAGATTTCCTACAAAAATTTTTTTATTCATTATTTGCGTAAGAGCAATATTTAAGGAGTTATGAGGTTAAAACTAATAATCCTACAGAGCCTGTCTGAAAACTTAAACCTTCATATCTCCTAAAATATAGCTCTGACGGAAACCAATAAGATATTTTATGTAGTAAATTTCCGTAGCTATAACTTTTACTTAGGACATTTTTTCGTTTTGAGCGACGGTTTCCGAGATAGAAGGGAAAAACCGAAAACCGTTGCTCACAACGAAAAATGTACAAAGCAACCAACTTAAAACCCTCATATCTCCTTAAGTATTGCTCTGACAAAAAAACCAAAGAGGTCTTTTTTAGTAAATTTTTGTAGCTACACTTTTACTTTGACGTTTTTTCGTTTTGAGCGACGGTTTCCGAGATAGAAGGGAAAAACCGAAAACCGTTGCTCACAACGAAAAATGTGCAAAGCAACCAACTTAAAACCTCATATCCCTTAAGTAAGTTTTAAAGCTTACTGGAGGCTTATAATGCATTAAGTTGTTTATTTCTCCTTTGTTGTAAAGCGTAAAACAAGCATCGAACGTTCTGGCGACTCGAGGAAGATATTTTTCGTTTCGTAATGAACTTCGGTTTCTTTCAAATTTCGTATGATGCATTCGATAGCAACATTGGCTTTACAAGGAAAGCGTAAAGTCCTTACAAGTAAATGGCAAGCGATAAGCCCTGGCCAAATAGCCATGCTGAGGATACACAGAAATGCACAATCCCCCAAATTAATGTCCTAAAAAATTAATCTGTTGTTTTTTTTGTGTGAAGTACCTGCGCCAATCGTATTCTAGGTTGTCCGCAGTGTTGTTTTTAAGAAAGAAAACTTTTTGTGTGAAGGAATGCGTGGTAGAGGTTCCAAACAAATATGGCTGACAGATAATTCTGCTTGTAAAAAAAAGGGCTATCAGCAGGAAATTGGATAAAGGCATTTTCTTTGATAGTATGTGCGACAATCCTGCTTCTTTGACGACTTCCTTTCCCAGTTAATGTCACCCTAAGTCTCACCTCAGGATCCACAGTTATGATTAAAAGCGTCGCCTAAATCTAATGAATATTCAAAAATAATAATTTACTTTATATGTGATAAATTCGTAAGGGCGAAACATAATTAACAGCGGGTGTCTTTCTACAGCGGTTACTCTCGCACTCGGATTGAAAACTCTAAATACAGAATTTTCACCTTCTTCCCATTCGCATTCATAAAGAATATCTTTTTGAGAGTTATTATACATCCAAATAATCTAAAACTTAGTAAAATTCCATCTATTTTATATTACTTGAACATAGTAGTTTGAGTCGCCGAATAAACTGGTTCAATGTAGTTATATTTAGCTTTTAACTCCACAATTGTATGGTCGCACGGCTAAAATGAGATAATTTACTTGATAACCTATACTTGATAACCTATACTCCATAACCTATACTTCATAACCTATACTCCATACCTATACTCCATAACCTATACTCCATAACCTATACTCCATAACCTATACTTGATAACCTATTCTCCATAACCTATACTTGATAACCTATACTCCATAACCTATACTTAATTTATACTTGATAACCTATATAACCTATACTAACCTATACTCCATAACCTACTTGATAACCTATACTTGATAACCTATTCTCCATAACCTATACTTGATAACCTATCCATAACCTATACTTGATAACCTATACTCCAACTATACTATAACCTATACTTGATAACCTATACTCCATGACCTTACTTGATAACCTATACTCCATAACCTATACTTGATAACCTATACTGATAACCTATCTCCATAACCTATACTTGATAACCTATCTCCATAACCTATACTTGATAACCTATACTCCATAACCTATACTTGATAACCTATACTCCATAACCTATACTTGATAACCTATACTCCATAACCTATACTTGAAACCTATATCCATAACCTATACTTGATAACCTATACTCCATAACCTATACTCCATAACCTATACTCCAAACCTATACTGATAACCTATTCTCCATAACCTATACTTGATACCTCTCCATAACCTATACTTGAACCTATACTCCATAACCTATACTCCATAACCTATACTTGATAACCTATACTCCATAACCTATACTTGATAACCTATACTCCATAACCTATACTCCATAACCTATACTTGATAACCTATACTTGATAACCATACCCATAACCTACTCCATAACCTATACTTAACCTATCTCCATAACCTATACTTGATAACCTATACTCCATAACCTATACTTGATAACCTATACTCCATAACCTATACTTGATAACCTATACTCCATAACCTATCCATAACTACCCATAACCTATACTTGATAACCTATACTCCATAACCTATACTGATAACCTATACTCCATAACCTATACTCCATAACCTATACTTGATAACCTATACTGATAACCTATACTCCATAACCACTCCATAACCTATACTTAACTATCTCCATAACCATACTTGATAACCTATACTCCATAACCTATACTTGATAACCTATATCCATAACCTATACTTGATAACCTATACTCCATAACCTATACTTGATAACCTATACTTGATAACCTATACTCCATAACCTATACTTGATAACCTATACTCCATAACCTATACTTGATAACCTACTCCATAACCTATACTTGATAACCTATACTCCATAACCTATACTTGATAACCTACTCCATAACCTATACTTGATAACCTATACTCCAAACTACTTGATAACCTAATCCATAACCTATACTCCATAACCTATACTGATAACCTATACTTGATAACCTATACTCCATAACCTATACTGATAACCTATACTGATAACTATACTGATAACCTAACTTGATAACCTATACTCCATAACCTATACTTGATAACCTATACTCCATAACCTACTTGATAACCTATACTCCATAACCTATACTGATAACCTATACTTGATAACCTATCTCCATAACCTATACTTGATAACCTATCTCCATAACCTATACTTGATAACCTATACTCCATAACCTATACTGATAACCTACTCCATAACCTATACTCCATAACCTATACTTGATAACCTATTCCATAACCTATACTTGATAACCTATACTCCATAACCTATACTTGAAACTTACTCCATAACCTATACTCCATAACCTATACTTGATAACCTATACTTGATAACCTATACTCCAACCTATACTTGATAACCTACTCCATAACCTATACTTGATAACCTATTCTCCATAACCTATTGATAACCTATACTCCATAACTATACTTGATAACCTATACTCCATAACTATACTTGAACCTATACTCCATAACCTATACTGATAACCTACATCCATAACCTATACTTGATAACCTATACTCCATAACCTTACTTTGACTAATTTCATGGAGGGCGTGATCGAAAATTCTTGAGGGTGGTTGCAATTTTGTAGGAAAACTTCGACCCTCGGCGTTGAGTCAACCTGTCGTCGTTACATGGGCACGTTTTTATATATCCGACCTCCAACCGTACAGGAACAGAGCTCACATTCTTAACAAGAAGCTGCACAACAAAATATGGCGCCTCATCCGTATCTTCGGGAAATTTCATATAACACTTTTGATCTTTATGAATAAAGGTTTTTTTCAACTGTTCATTTAACCTTAAAAAAAGTTAAGATAAAAAAGAAAAATTTAAAAATACTTGTTGATCATAAGCATATTCCAAACACTTAGCTTAGGCAGCCATTTACATAACGTTATAACGTATGTCAATTATTTCCAAAACGGGAAAAGTACAAACAAAATCTAAAGCCAACAAAAAGATTTGATCTCCTGTACTTTCAACATTGAAATCCTGTGACGTATAAACAGTGTAGGCAACCTTTAATGTCTGAAGTCCGACATATTTCCTTGACAACGAATCGTAACCTTTTTCAAATACAAAAATTAAATAATTTTTTTACCACAGTAGATTCGTGAGGGGGCAAAAATGATTAGGGATGAACTCAACAGGTCCACTTGAGATGCCACAGCCCTGGGGAGACATTCCAGCAAAATGCAGGCGACGCTGTTGCCATTATTGATCAATTTAAATCTGTCTTCTCCCCATGATTTTTTTAAAACGTTATCTATCAACAAGTAATCTGGATGGCACTGAAAATACAATAAGAAGCTTTCAAATTTAAAAGTACAGTAATATCGGTTTTTCGCTTTGTCCGACAAGATAAAGAACTGTTTCAGTTTTCGCTTCTCTTCTTGGATCTGGATTTGGATCAACCTTGGGAATTCTATCCAACCATTCGATTTCTACAGTTACAGTACTGCGAAACTCTCCTATTTCTTTAGGATGAAAAATAAAATCAAAAAGATGTTCTTCTCCTGGGCCGATCATATGAACTTGATCATATTTGAAAACATCAGGAAGAACGTTTTTCCGACATTTAACTACAATAAAAATATAAAAACAATAAAAAATTAATTTTACTTTAAATGAAGACATGTAGGATTTTGAATTATGACCGTCCTAGTATTCAACATTCAAATGCGTTATAGGAAAAACAATATCTTTTTGTGTGAAACTTTCAAAAATGGTTTTTCTGCAGTCCCACAAAATTCCAGATTTGTCTATAAAAACAATAAAAAAATAAAAAATAATCTAAATTTACTTTATGGACAAGATTAATAGAAGCGTCCATTTTTCGTTGTATGGTTCATCTGTTTTCTCACCAGGGAAAAGCTGAACAACGATTACTTGAAAATCATCAGTTATAACGCCCTCACGTGGCTTCACAACAAAGCAAGAACTAAAATAATAAATAAAATATTTTAATAATAAATTACATTTCTCTATTATCCGAAGGAAATAATTTAAACTGAACGGGTAAACCGTTTATTTTATTATTGTAAAAGATGTGTAAGTCGGAACGTTTGGTACAGTAGAAGGTACGACGATTTTACTATGACTTATATCGACGAATGGTTCCCAACTGCAGCTACTCGGAGGAAAAGAATTACCTTAAAATTTATATAAAAAAATGAAAATATTATAAATAAAGTTACCTATCAAAGATAAAGTTAATGGAAGAGGTACCATAAATTCTAAACCACTTCCCCATAAAACAGAAGCGTTTAGCTCAGTAGAATAAAGCATTTCAGGATGCGAAGGTCTGAATTCAACAGAAAGTGAATTCTCCACCTCTTTTTATTGAAGTTTCTCTCGGTAAAATGGTAAACGCACCACTTTTGTCTAGACAAAATTAAAATTTTCTTAAAATTTGTTTTACCTAAATCCCATTTCACGTAGATTTCAGTGTAAAGAAAACTTTTAAGGACGATTTGTTGAGAATTGAATGTTTCTGATTCATCCCAAACGCTTCCTAGATCCAAATATCGCTCACTGAGCACCAGCAGAGGTTTACTCTCCGGATAAAATGCCTCGCAACATCATTTATGAATCTTTAAAATTTTAAAAATTTGTTCAAATTTTTTACCTGCTATAATAAGAAGGAAATCGGGTAAAGGTTGCGAATAACAAATATATTGTTTTAAATCAATTTTGATTCAGATTTCGTATTTAAACACCATATTTCGACCATTAATGGTTCCTTATAAAATAAATAAAATGAGACTATTTTAAACTTACATGCATAGAAAAAAGGCAATAGATTTGTCTAAAATAAAGTCCATAACGTCTCGGTGTAAATTCGACGACAACGATAACTTTTTCGTTGCCTTTGATCTTGCCAAGTTTGGACTAAACGAAATTTCGCTTTGTTCTCCGTAGTCCCACATAAAATAATCTGTACAAGAAGACTGTTGAAGATCTCTATAGAGTATTTTCTTGTCGGTAAATTTTTGTTTGTAAAAAAATTCAGTTTTTAGGTTTCAAATAAATTTGAGGTCCTTTTATTATAAAAATTGAAAGTAATTTAAGTACCGATCGTATCTCCTTGTAACATACAGATTCTTCAGCGCCTTCTTCCACCCCGTAGAAAGTTTGATATGAAGTATAAATGCCAGGGTAACAATGGATAAAATTCAACAATAAATTTATTCATTCTTGTATCTTCTATTTTATGCGATTCTTGAGTTTTAAATGCATTTTCCAATGGATGCGATCTGACAGCTCCTTGTATTGGTAGCTATAAATATAAATTTTTTTCTTCAAAAAAAGGGAAATTTTGCATACTTTATAACGAGATTTCACTTTTATTTTTTGGTATACACACATGGTACGACACTTCCAAAATCGACTTTGCGATATTTTGTCTCTTCATTTTTGCTTAAAGACATTTTTTAACAATCTAAAAAACAACTGTCTAAAATGGAATGTTTAAAAAAGAAATTAAGTCGTAATTTTAAATATGGCAAGCTGTTTGGTTCTTTCGTATTGAAAAAATTGCGAAAAATCAGTCTCGACGTTCAATTCCAATTTGACAGGAGGCGATTTCCAATAATCGTTGACGTAATCGATGAAGTGGATAACATGGAGGTACAACGTCCAGATCCTCCAGGGTGAAAACGTATCTAAAAAAAGTACTGGTTTGAAGAGCTTCCAACGAAAACTTCCTTAAAGAGAAGAATCTATATAGGAGGGGAAGTATAACGGAGGGGACGTAAAACGTAAGGGGAAGTATATGGGAGGGAAGTATAACGGAGAGGAAGTATAAGTGAGGGGAAGTATATGGGAGGGGGAAGTTTAAGTGAGGGGTAGAATAACAGAGGGTGAAGTATAACGGAGGAAGTATAAGGGAACTAAAGTATAACGGAAGGGATGTATAAGGGAGGGAAAGTATAAAGGAGAATTTTCCAAGTTCTTTTTTTCGAAAATTTTCTAATTTTTTTTCGAAAAATTTTAAGTTTTTTGTCAAAAAAAAATTTTTTTTTTTCGAAAAATTCCGGGTTTCTTTCTTTTTCTTTTCTTTTTTTGAAAAATTTTTTAAGTACTTTTTTTCGAAAATTTTTCCAAGTGTCAAGGTAGAAATAATGGGCTCTTTGGCCTAGGGATGTGCCTCTCGTAAAGGGTAGAAGTACGAAATTTCCCTACTAAAAAAAAATTAATAATTAAAAAGTGGCAATTTTTACACCAAAAATTCTTAAAAAATATAAGGAGTAATTGGTGAAAATTTGGTGAAAATCGGACCAACGGTTCGGCCGCAGCGAATTTTTTAAAATTTCAAACAGCCATATCTCCGCCATTTTTTCGAAATTCAAAAATCGCCCTCGTCATTCTTGTTCTTCGGCTAAGGAAGATTTTGTGAAAATAAACCTTTTTTTCAAGAGCAAGAAAAAATGTCTTTTTTGGTGGTTCGCTCAGTATTTTTGTCAGACAGTGGACAAAGGCTTCCGTTAGCTCATCATCATAAATAACTAAAATAATTAATTCCCTAAATTTTGAGAAAATTTACCATCAGCAGCAATTACGATGTCGGTTTTTTCAAGAATCCGTTTCATTTCAAGTGACCATTCTTGTTGATAAAAATTTAAAGCTTTGACGGACATTTTGGCTTTTAAAATGTCCTTGTTTCTTTCTATGTTTCTTGATATTAGGTCTAAAACTTCAGGCTGGTCGATGTCTGTGGCGATGACCTCTTTGGCGACGATTCCGGCGACGACGCTTGTCAAACCGACGCCAGACGCTAGCTCTAAAACGACTTTGTTTTCAAAAAAAGGTCGTTCTGATAGAATGTAGTCTGAGAAAAAGAGCCCCACGCCATAATTGTAAGCCGACCATATCAAGAGTTGTCGTCTGCGCAAACTCTATTATCAAAATTAAAATTTACCATTCATAATGGGACAAACCGATGTGCAGCTTTTTCTCCTTAGAAACGACCAAATCGCCATCATGGTCATACTCAACGTCATCGTTTCTGCAGAGAAACTCAAGAGATGTCAAACAATCTTGAAAATAAAATTAGAAATGCAATAATGTCATCAATTTCTACCTACTTCCATTTCCAATTTCTTTTCCTTGAAAAGCAGATTCTTCGTAGATTTCCGATTGGACTTCCATCCTTTTTGAGCCGCTCATTTTTTCTCACGTAAAAAGTCTGGCATATCTGCACGATTTTAATTTCGTGGATGATCCGAGCCAAAAAGGCTCCAAGGACGTTTTAAGACAGAAATACCACACCAAAGGGATTAAAAAGGAGATTAAACGGTTACTACAGATATTAGAAGATTAAATGAGATTAGATGAGATTAAAAATTACATATATTACTTTCTGAGGGAGAATTTAAAATATAAAATAGTGAATTTTTAACTTTAAGCGCGAAGGGAGGTTTCCTCACATCCTATTGTTATCATTGTTATCAATGTTATCACTTATCACCGTTATCGCATTTGACAACTTGTTTCTAAAGTTTTATGATGGGTGAAAAAAGTGTGATACTTGTGACTGGCGGGAGTGGTTTGGTCGGTCGAGCGATTCAAATGGTTGTTGCTAATGAAAAGAAAGAGACTGAAAAATGGGTTTTCTTAAGTTCCAAAGATGCGGACTTGTGGTGAGTTTTTGTGGGCACATCTGCTGAGTTGGAGCATTAATTTCAACATGCAGTGTTGGGCATAGTGATAACTATGATTATGATTATTATCATGTGTTTATGAGTTGTAATTATGATTATAACTGTAATCACGAACCTTATGTGGTTATCATCATGATTGCAATCGTAATCATAATCATAATTACAGTCGTAAACTTTTTAGGGTAGGGAACCCTATTATTTTCAGGAGTTTCCCTCTGCTTTTAGAGAAAACCCTAAACTTTTTAGGGTAGGGGGTTGTAATTATGATTATAAATAACTGTAATCACGAACCTTATGTGATTGTCATCATGATTGCAGTCGTAATCATAATCATAATTACAGTCGTAAACTTTTTAGGGTAGGGAACCCTATTATTTTCAGGAGTTTTCCCTCTGCTTTTTAGAGAGAAAAGCCCCATTTTCACAGGGTTAAAAAAACCCACTTTTTCAGGAGTTTTCCCTTCGTTTTTTTCACAAAGAAACTGTATTTTTGGTAGTTTTCTCAGATTTTTTACAAAGAACTTGTTTTCCTTTTTGTTTTAGTGATCCAGAGCAAACCGAGGCCATCTTCAAGAAATACAAGCCCACCCACGTTATCCATTTGGCAGCCATGGTCGGCGGCTTATTTCACAATATGGCTCACAATTTGGACTTTTTTGTGAGTGAAAAATTTTTAACTTCAAAATAATAAATTTTTCAGAGAAAAAACATGATGATCAACGACAACGTACTTCGTTCAAGCTACAACAACGATGTCCTAAAAGTCGTCTCTTGTTTATCCACCTGTATATTTCCCGATAAAACAACATATCCTATAGATGAAACCATGGTAAATTATACCCAAGTATCTTTATATCTCTTATTATATTTTAGGTTCATAACGGACCACCTCATTCATCAAATTTTGGCTACAGTTATGCCAAAAGGATGCTTGATGTGCTCAATCGAGGATATTATGAGCAGCATAATAAAATATTCACATCAATAATCCCCTGTAATGTTTATGGCCCATATGACAATTTTGATCTTAACCACAGCCATGTTATTCCTGGCCTTATTCGGAAAATGCATGATGCCATAAAAAGAGGTACCAACATAAAAAAGGAAAATTTCATCTTTCTTTTTAGGCGATGAAACTTTCACTGTTATGGGAACTGGAAAACCTTTGAGGCAATTCATCTACTCTTTAGATCTCGCCAAGTTAATTGTTTTAGTTTTAAGAGAGTATAATGAAGTGGAGCCTATCATTTTATCAGGTAGAAAACAATTAAAAACTTGTTTTTGTTAATTAATTTCTTAATTAGTGGATGAAGAAAGTGAAATATCCATCGAAGAAACTGCCAGGTCTATAGCGAATGCATTTGATTTTAAAGGAAATCTTGTTTTCGACAGCACGAAAGCAGATGGACAATATAAAAAGACTGCATGTAATTCAAAATTGAAAAAATATTGGCCTGAATTTGAGTTTACGCCATTTTCTATTGCTATGAAAGAAACTGTCGATTGGTTCATAAAAAATCAGGATATGCCCGTCTTTGATTGTACCCTGAGAAATAAAAGATTATTTTTTTTAAACTTAATTGCTTATTCAAGTTATTTTAATATCCCAACTATCCACTTTCTTAAGGAGGTATGATGGTTTTTAAGTGAGTTGCTTTGCAAATTTTTCGTTGTTAACAACGGTTTTCGGTTTTTCCCGTCTATCTCGGAAACCGTCGCTCAAAACGAAAAAATGTCCTAAGTAAAAGTTGTAGGTACTGAAATTTACTACATAAAATATCTTATTAGTTTTTTCCGTCAGAGCAATACTTTAGGATATATGGAAGTATTTAAGTTGGTTGCTTTGCAAATTTTTCGTTGTTAACAACGGTTTTCGGTTTTTCCCTTCTATCTCGGAAACCGTTGCTCAAAACGATAAAACGTCCTAAGTAAAAGTCGTAGCTACGGAAATTTCCTACAAAAAAGACCTCATTGGTTTTTTTTATCAGAGCAATACTTAAGGAGATATGAGGGTTCTTAAGTGAGTTGCTTTGCAAATTTTTCGTTGTGAGCAACGGTTTTCGGTTTTTCCCTTCTATCTCGGAAACCGTCGCTCAAAACGAAAACATGTCCTAAGTAAAAGTTGTAGGTACAAAGATTTCCTTCAAAAATTTCTTTATTTATTATTTGCGTAAGAGCAATATTTAAGGAGTTATGAGGTTAAAACTAATAATCCTACAGAGCCTGTCTGAAAACTTAAAACCTTCATATCTCCTAAAATGTTGCTCTGACGGAAAAAACTAAAAAGATATTTTTTGTAGTAAATTTCCGTAGCTACAACCTTTACTAGGACTTTTTTCGTTTTGAGCGACGGTTTCCAAGATAGAAGGGAAAAACCGAAAACCGTTGCTCACAACGAAATATGTACAAAGCAACCAACTTAAAACCCTCATATCCCCTTAAAAAGATGTTATTGTAAGACCCTCCATGTCAAGGTGGGAAGTTGTCACAGAGTCTTCTTTCTTTACAAATTTTAAGTTTCTTTTAATTTTGCAAAATTATACTATCACCAGAGATCTTCAGCAAATACTCCTTATTTTACTCAAAAAATTAATAATTTTTAAAGTTTTTTAAAGAAATATTTTTATTTTAAGTATTTTTTTTATATATTGAAAATCATTATACATTTTTAAAAATTACTACATTTCAAAAACAACGTTGTGATTTTTATTTTTGGTGTATTTAAAAAAAATTAGTTTCTTTCATTTAACAGACTAGCTGAAATAATATATGATGCATTCAATGCTATATTTGCCTTCATAGAATAATGAAGATGTGTTTAAAATTAAATAATTTAAAGTGATCTTTTTTCCCTTTTGTATTTTATTTACAAAACTTAGGACTTAGAATATTTACATGTAAAAAAAAATTGTATTTACACCGATCACATTTTGAACTTTGAAATGACTAAGCGGGGGGTTTGTTGAAAACGCCCATGAACAAAATACTGCTGGAGACTCTGTCGTAAATGAGGTAGACGAAAGGATGATTGCAGTAAAATCTGACCGGGTCGAGCGGTCGAGAGGATCTGAAATTGAAAATCGCTGTCGCAGATGCCGCTGTAGTACCTTGTTCGTCAAGAGCGATTTTCGATTTGTGAATCGCTGAATCGAATTTAATACCCTTCGTTCCGGTCAAACTTGATAGGTCACTCGACGGTTGAAAAAGATCACCAATCCCCATCGATTCCAAAACCTATAAACATTTCTTATGCTTATCTTCCATTTTTTTATCCACCTTTCAAATTCTTTAAAATCTGGAACTTTAGCAGAAGGATAAAATAAAATAAATTATTTAAAAATTTTTTATTTTGATTTTTTGTTAAGGCACAAGACCAGATTAAAAGAATATGAAAGGTGTTAAGAAAGCAAAGTTAATAGTAATATCACATTTTAAATTTTGTGGAATATTTGAGATTAAGGCTTTTTAAATATGCCCAAAAAGAGAATGGTGTTTGCCGCTTTGTTATATATTAAATAAACAAAAGGTCTGTCACATTTGAATAACATCTGTGATAGGAATATCAATTTTGTTATTTAATAAAAGGGTCGCTGCAGCAGCAGTCGTTCCTTTTTCATCGAGGGCTATTTTCGATTTATGAACGGCTGTATCGAGTTTCAAGCCGGGCTTCCCAGTCAGGCCTGACAGGTCGCTTGTCGGCTTGAAAAGATCTCCGATATTCATTTTTTCCAATATCTGAAAATATTATTTTGTTATTTGATGTAACCCATAACCTGAGGTTAAGGTTATGGTAGGATAACCTTGATTGCATCATCAATTTATACCTAGAAGAAAAATTAATTTGAAATACGTACAGGTGTCAATTGAATTTCATGTTCAATTTCAAATTTCGGGATTGAAACTTCAACCGGTCGTGGGATCATGGAATCCTGAGAGGCGATCTCTTTAAAGTTTTCGATGGTCAGTCTGCTCAAAATGTTGGCTATTCCATTCGGGCTGATAAACGGGGGAAGAAGTATAAACATAGAAATGTCCTGTCCTTTATATGGAGTTCAAGAATATGCGCTCCCAATTTTTCAGAAACGACTAAAAAAAAAGTTATAAATTTTCAAAATTTATTTTTTTTACTTACGATGATTGAATGTTGATTTTTGTTTCATCATGGTCACAAATGCATTTTGAGCCGTTGAAATGTAAAAGACTTCTTTTCGGGTTAACTGAGGTTGAAATTGCGTCTGCCAAACACCTTTGAAGTAAGCAGCATTTGCCTGTGAAAAAATTTTTTGTAAAATAAAATGCCTCCAGTGGCAGCCTGATAGGCTAACCTGTGTAGCATAACCTATAGGAAGAACACCTCTCATTGGTTGTTACTTTTTTGACTTACCAAAACGAGTTTAGTAGTAGCATCTAAATAGTCTTCACCCAAAAGATCTTTTATTTGATTTCTTGTCATGTTGGCAACCCATTCATTGATCATTTTGACCGCTGCTTTTGGATCTTTGGCAAAATCCGTCGTCGCGATTTCCTCTTCGAAAAGCTCCTCCATACAATCGCGTACTTTTTCTGTGGGGAGACAAAAAGTCTGTTGGCGCTTGAAAATTGGTAGCTGGCGGATCCATTGAAATCTCGCATTCTCTGCAGGTACTTTTCCAGCCTGTACGCTTGCATTATGCTCAATTTGTCCTAAAAAATTTTGTTTAATTTTAAACAATTTGAGAAAGAATTCTTACTTGTTGGTCAGGGAGAGACAACACTTTTTTGATGGACGCTTCTGTTTTACCGGCGGCCGTGAAGTACGCAAGAAGGAGCGCGTTGTAAACGCTGAAGGGTGAAAAGAAGATGTTTTCCGAAGGGAACATTTTGTTCACTTGCTGAAGCATATTGAGAGCGAACTGCTGCTCTCCGTTGTACAACGAAGGACGCGAGGACGGATCCGTCGAAACTTTCGTATCGTCCGCAGTCAAACATTGCTGAACAGTTATCGCCGGAAGTACGGCCAAAATCGCTAAACACAACCCCTTCATCCTGAAAAAAAGAAATTTCAAACGTAGTTTATAAAGGAATGTGAGGCTGAATAGATCGATTTGTAAAATGATGTTTTTTGTACTGGTAGTAAAGAAGAAGATTGAAGACTTCCTCACGCTTTCAAGGTTTTCTTCCCGGTAATGAGTTGCCATTATTACAACGCCAACTTCTAATACTAATTTTTTCGCATAATGAACTTAACACAAAACAAGCCTAATTTCAATAGATTCTCATGAATTATGTCAAAAAAAATTTTTTTTCAAACTACTGAAGGTGGAAAACTTCTAAAAGAGGGACTGCGTCCACTACCCAGTGGTGCACATCCATGGGCGGAGTAGCACTATCGGTAAAGAGAGATTTTTGGGGTAAAAACAGCTTAAAAGGTCCGGAAATAGTATTTAGTGACCAGAAAATCGAGGAAATCGACCCAAACCACCTTAAAAAAATTTCAACGCTCGAAAACCCGATAAAATGATGTTTTTGAACAATCGGGCAAAATGGCCCGAACACTAAAAATATGTCAAACGCTCCAATTACTTTGAATAGGGCGTTGAAAGCTCTAAAACCCGATGAAACTGGTGTTTCCATACCAAAAACTCGAGGAAAACGACCCAAAATCGGTGAAGACATTAAACTCTCGATAAGTGATAGAAAGTGTTTTTAGGCTCTTTAAGCTATTTGAACAGCCAGGGGGGCAGGGGGCAAGCTCTAAAACCCGATGAAACTGGTGTTTCTACATCAAAAACTCGAGGAAAACGACCCAAAACCAGCAAAGAAAAGTTAAACTCCCGATAACTGACAGAACAGATGTTTTTAGGCTCTTTAAGCTATTTGAACAGCGGGGGGGGGGGGGCATGGGGCAAGCTCTAAATCCCGATGAAACTGGTGTTTCTACACCAAAAAATCGAGGAAAACGACCCAAAACCGGTGAAGGCAGCTAAACTCCCGATTAGCTGATAGAACAGGTGTTTTTAGGCTCTTTAAGCTATTTAACAGCCAGGGGGCAGGGGGCAAGCTCTAAAACCCGATGAAACTGGTGTTTTTACACCAAAAAATTGAGGAAAACGACCCAAAAGGTGAAGGCAGGCTAAACTCCCGATTAGCTGATAGAACAGGTGTTTTTAGGCTCTTTAAGCTATTTAAACAGCCAGGGGGGCAGGGGGCAAGCTCTAAAACCCGATGAAACTGGTGTTTTTACACCAAAAAATTGAGGAAAACGACCCAAACAGGTGAAAGACAAGTTAAACTCCCGATTAACTGATAGAACAGGTGTTTTTAGGCTCTTCATGCTATTAGAACAGCCAGGGGGGGGGGCAAGCTCTAAATCCCGATGAAACTGGTGTTTCTACACCAAAAAATCGAGGAAAACGACCCAAAACCGGTGAAGGCAGGCTAAACTCCCGATTAGCTGATAGAACAGGTGTTTTAGGCTCTTTAAGCTATTTAAACAGCCAGGGTGGCAGGGGGCAAGCTCTAAAACCCGATGAAACTGGTGTTTTACACCAAAAAATTGAGGAAAACGACCCAAACGGTGAACGACAAGTTAAACTCCCGATTAACTGATAGAACAGGTGTTTTTAGGCTCTTCAAGCTATTAGAACAGCCAGGGGGTCAGGGGGCAAGCTCTAAAACCCGATGAAACTGGTGTTTTACATCAAAAATTGAGGAAAACGACCCAAGCAGGTGAAAGACAAGTTAAACTCTCGATTAGCTGATAGAGCAGGTTTTTTTAGGCTCTTTAAGCTATTTGAACAGCCAGGGGGCAAGGGGGCAAGCTCTAAAACCCGATGAAACTGGTGTTTCTACACCAAAAAATCGAGGAAAACGACCCAAAACCGGTGAAAGACGAGTTAAACTCCCGATAACTGACAGAACAGGTGTTTTTAGGCTCTTTAAGCTATTTGAACACCAGAGGGTCAAGG
This sequence comes from Orius insidiosus, assembly GCA_014119065.1. Taxonomy (NCBI): domain Eukaryota; kingdom Metazoa; phylum Arthropoda; class Insecta; order Hemiptera; family Anthocoridae; genus Orius; species Orius insidiosus. The sequence goes on along the minus strand of JACGAQ010000353.1, from coordinate 102,551 downwards.
GGGAAAGCTCTAAAACCGATGAAACTGGTGTTTCTACACCAAAAACTCGAGGAAAACGACCCAAAACCGGTGGAAGAAAAGTTAAACTCCCGATAAATGACAGAACAGGTGTTTTTATGCTCTTTAAGCTATTGTTCAGCCAGGGGGAAGCTCTAAATCCCGATGAAACTGGTGTTTCTACACCAAAAAATCAAGGAAAACGACCCAAGCAGGTGAAAGACAAGTTAAACTCTCGATTAGCTGATAGAGCAGGTTTTTTAGGCTCTTTAAGCTATTTGAACAGCCAGGGGGGGCAAGGGGGCAAGCTCTAAAACCCGATGAAACTGGTGTTTCTACACCAAAAAATCGAGGAAAACGACCCAAAACCGGTGAAAGACAAGTTAAACTCCCGATAACTGACAGAACAGGTGTTTTTAGGCTCTTTAAGCTATTTGAACAACCAGAGGGTCAAGGGGGCAAGCTCTAAAACCCGATGAAACTGGTGTTTCTACACCAAAAAATCGAGGAAAACGACCCAAAACCGGTGAAAAGCAAGTTAAACTCCCGATAACTGATAAACAGGTGTTTTTATGCTCTTTAAGCTATTGTTCAGCCAGGAGGAAGCTCTAAATCCCAATGAAACTGGTGTTTCTACACCAAAAAATCGAGGAAAACGACCCAAAACCGGTGAAAAGCAAGTTAAACCCCCGATTAACTGACAGAACAGGTGTTTTTAGGCTGTTTTAGCTATTTGAACAGCCAGGTTTTGGTTCGGATTTTTTCCCCCACAAATTGCTTAATTTTAAAATCCATTTCCGCATTCTAAGGTTCAACTTTTAATCCGATTTTTAAAGTCCTAAGCCTCTGTGCAGGTAAGAAAAAACGGTACTTTTAAAGCAAAAAAAGCAGTTTTTAAGTTTGGTTAACTTTAAACAGCGTTTAAACCTCTAATTTTTCCGTCTATTTTATAAATGGTAGCTTTTCTATATTCGGCACAGTGGAAGATTTATTTTACAAAAGAACTTTTTCATTTTGAACCCCATTTTGACAAAAGTGGGTCTTCCCGTTTAAAATTTAACGATCTTTCTTAAGTTTGAGACAAAAAAAAAAAGAGTTTCTCGAAAAAACAACCTCAAGTGCGAAAAAATTGCGTACTGAACAAAACAAAATTGTTTATAAATCACTTGAAATAATTGCAAAGATAAAGGATTTTAAATTTTTAATCAATAATTAATTGAATTATGATATTGTTTTTAGTACTAACAATTCTACAAACATCATATTACTTTCACTGAAGAAGTGAAACCGATTTAAGTAGTTTATGCTTCGTTTCTTACGTTATGTCAACAACGAAAAAAAAAATTTAAATAAATTTTTGATATTTTTAAAATTTGTGGTGCAAAAGAAAGTGAAAAGTTGATGTTATAGTTAGGCCTACCTTAACTTCGTTTTTGCTTGAATAAAATCCTTATTTGTAGCGGGGACGACAATGCACTATTCGTGAACAAACTCGGTAAAAGACTGGTGAAAGATAGACTTTATAGGTTGGTGAAGAGAGGCGGATTGTGGGGAATACCTGTGCCCGTCACCCTTCGTCTCTTCGCCCCTTCTCATCGGGAAAAAAAAGAACATGAGCCGAGTTTGTTCTTTTCTTTTTTTTTTCCATCAACAAAAGACGCTTGGGGAAGACTACGTCAATCGTCCTCACCCAAAGTAATCTCAGGGAAGAAGAATAATTTGGGTCAAGGACCTAATGAAACCTGTTGGCGGAAAATAAATCCCTCAAATTCGTCTGAACCATTTTAAGAATATAGGAAGAATTAAAATTGCTTGTTTTACGGATGAAAATTTTTTAAAGCGACAGGTTTTTCTAGATTAAAAATATCAATAATTTTTAGATAAAAAGAGCTAAATCAATATTTGACTAAATGTTTAATCTTGTTTTTGGCTATAAACGTTCAAAATCGTTGGATACATTCTTGTTTTGATTATTTATGATAAAAATCAAGTAAAAAGGGCGTTTATGAAAGGGTCCAGGGTGTTTTGAGGACCAAACACCCAAGAACTAGCTCACATGGGTGGTTTTAGGCCCAAAAAACCGTGGAAAACACCCAAAAATTCAATAAACTGTGTTTTTCTGATAGGGGTCCAGGGTGTTTCGTGGACCAAATACTTAAATGGGTGATTCTAGGCTGAAAAACACCCAAAAACCCAGTAAAAAGGGTGTAAAAACACCTTTAAAAGGGCGTTTCAAGGACCAAACACTTAAATGGGTAATTCTGATCGGAGTCCAGGGTGTTTCGTGGACCAAATACTTAAATGGGTGATTCTAGGATGAAAAACACCCAAAAATCCCGTAAAAAGAGTGTAAAACAAATTTAAAAGGGCGTTTCAAGAACCAAACACTTAAATGGGTGATTCTTATTGGGGCCCAGGGTGTTTCGTGGACCAAATACTTAAATGGGCAATTCTAGGCTGAAAAACACCCAAAAATCCAGTAAAAATAGTGTAAAAACACCTTTTAAAGAGCGTTTCAAGGGCCAAACACTTGAATGGGTGATTTTAGGCTGAAAAACACCCAAAAATCCAGTAAAAAGTAAAAAAAATGTGTAAAAACACCTGTAAAAGGGCGTTTCTAGAACCATACACTTAAATGGGTGATTCTGATTGGGGTCCAGGGCGTTTCAAGGACCAAACACTTAATTGGGTGATTTTAGGTTGAAAAACACCCTAAAATCCAGTAAAAAGAGTGTAAAAACACCTTTAAAAGGGAGTTTCAAGGACTAAGGGCTGCGACTGACGTTTAAATGATGGACTTTAGCCCCAAAAACGGTGGGAAACACCAAAAAAACCGATAAAACGGGTGTTTTTGAAAGGGGTACGGTGTGATTTGTGAACCTAATACCGCGGAAGACCCTCAAATGGGTAATTAGGCTAAAAACACCCAATAATTCAGTAAAAACAGTGTAAAAACACCTTAAAAGAGCGTTTCAAGGACCAAACACTTAAATGGGCGATTTTAGGCTGAAAAACACCCTAAAATCCAGTAAAAAGAGTGTATAAACACTGTTAAATGGGTGTTTCAAGGACCAAGGGCTGCGGAAGACGTTTAAATAGGGGACTTTAGCCCCAAAAACCGTGGGAAACACCAAAAAAACCGACAAAACGGGTGTTTTTGAAAGGGGTCCACGGTGTTTCGTGAACCTAAGACCGCGGAAGAAGCTTAAATGGGTGATTAGGCTAACAACACCCAAAAATTCAGTAAAAACAGTGAAAACACCTTTAAAAGGAAGTTTCAAGGACCAAACACTTAAATGGGCGATTTTAGGCTGAAAAATTCCAAAAATCTATTATAAAGAGTGTTAAAACACTTTTAAAAGGGTGTTTCAAGGACCAAGGGCTGCGGGAGACGTTTAAATGGGGAACTTTAGCCCAAAAACCGTGGGAAACACCCAAAAATCCGGTGAAAAGTGTGTTTCTGAAAGGGGTCCAGGGTGTTTTATAGACCAAACACTTAAATGGGCGATTTTAGGCTAAAAACGCCTAAAAATCCAGTAAAAAGAGTATAAAAACAATTTTAAAAGGGTGTTTCAAGGGCTGCGGAAGACGTTCAAATGGGGGACTTTAGCCCAAAAAACCGTGGGAAACACCCAAAAATCCGGTGAAAAGTGTGTTTCTGAAAGGGGTCCAGGGTTTTTCATAGACTAAACACTTAAAAGGGGCGATTCTACGCTGAAAACGCCCAAAAATCCAGTAAAAAGAGCGTAAAAACACTTTTAAAAGGGTGTTTCAAGGGCAGCGGAAGACGTTGGGGGACTTTAGCCCAAAAAACCGTGGGAAACACAAAAAAATCCGATAAACCGGGTGTTTTTGATAGGAGTCCACGGTGTTTCGTGAACCTAAGACCGCGGAAGACGCCTAAATGGGTGATTGTAGGCTAAAAACACCTAAAAATCCAGTTAAAAGAGCGTTTCTGAGAGTAGTCCGGGAAGTTCCGTGGACCTAAAAAGGAAACCCTGAACAATATGGAGCAAAACAAAGTATAATTAAAAAATAACTTATGGACTATAAAGACAATAGATGTCTTTTGCATAATTTCCTAGATTATGTTGGGGGAATTTTCACAATTTAGATTCTTCGAAAATAATCGCCGATTGTTTCCCGGATAATCGTGAAAATGCACTTTTTAAAATATGTAAAAACAAATCACCCGCACCCTATTCTGTTATTAGACGTAATTAATGAGAGATACCTATTGACTTAAAAAAAAAAAAAAATTTTTATACCCTCAGCAGACGATCAGGTCTGCTTTGGATTAAAAATTTCTCAACAGAACCAGCTCAAAACAGGAGGTTTTTTTTCTTTTTCGTTTTTCTGCAATCGGCAAAGTGTGGCCCCGATATGCGAGAGTGGTTGCTGGTTATCTCCGTGGTTCATCGACTGACACGGCCCTCTGAACAGGGTTGAATGTTAAAAGCGGAAACGGTTAGCTTTCTAAACAATATTAAATCAAAACATTTGTCCTGCCTAAAAAAAGGGTCAAACTGCAAACAAAATGTTTTCAAGTTTTTTGAAGATCAAAAGAAAATAAACAAAATTTATTCAAGTGAGCAAATACGTAATTGATGCGTTCATCAAACAAAAAATTATCAAAATAATAGATTTTTTTTCAACTCTTGGAAATGTAATTTTATAACCCAGCCCAATGTAAAAATGCTTAATAATGTTTTTTCGCTCACTTGTAGGCCATAATTCCCAACAAAACAAAAATAAATAAAATTCCTGCTCTTTTGAGTCATCAACTATTTTACCCTACTATTTTAACTTTTTTTTTTTCTCGGGGGGATTAGAATTTGGAACTGAAATGGGGTGTTTCGTGAACCTAAGACCGCAATGGATGGCTCTATGCCAAAACACCATGATAAACACCGTGGTATTCTGTATAAAAAGGTGTTTCTGACAGGAGTCCAGGGTGTTTCGTGGGAAGATCGCGGGAGTCAGTAAATGGGTGATTCTACGCCAAAAAACCATGATAAACACCGTGATATTCTGTATAAAAAGGTGTTTCTGACAGGAGTCCAGGGTGTTTCGTGGACCAAAGATCGCGGGAGACAGCAAAATGGGTGATTCTACGCCAAAAAACCTTGATAACATCGTGATATTCTGTATAAAAAGGTGTTTCTGACAGCAGTCCAGGGTGTTTCGTTGACTGAAATCGCGGGAGACAGTAAAATGGGTGATTCTACGCCAAAAAACATAGAAAATAACCCAAAAGTCCGGTATGGTGTTTCTGACAACTTTTCTTAGCAATATTTACAGTTTTCTTATTAGCACTAGAGTTTTAATTATTCACTTTACAATTTGGATAAAAAGGGCCACCGAACGAGATAGCGGTTAAGACAAAAGGTTCTTATGTTAGCTATTTCTCGAAGAACAAGGATTTTTCTACAGCAGTTAATGCATAATTCATCGTACTTTGGAATTCCCCCATTAATAAAAACAGCGTCCTCGGTTTTGATTGCGTTTGTGAACTATATTTCCTAACAATCTTCCGGAATCTATTAAAAAAACCTCCCTCCCTAAGAATGTATGTCAGCTATTTAAACCCAAAAAATTAGGTTTAGACGGATTTCCGGAGACTTTGACCCAAGGATTGCAAAAAAAAAAATTTTTATCGAATACTCTCTCCGCGAGGGCGGGTGGCGTTCATTAGAGTTGTAGTCAAATGGAAAGCAGAGGAAAGGGAAAGTGGTCTGAGGTCCTTATCCAAGGCCTTTCTAAAATCCATTGTCAACTCTTGAGTCAGATTGATTCATTATGATGATCGTTGACGTCATAATGTATCAATCAACCTTCTTAACGCAATAAAAGGATATTTTTATAAACCAACTAATTTTCGAACATTTTAGGGTTTTTTAAAATAGAAAATGAGTCAATGTCCATAGTCTGGGACGTCATGTTATGCAAGTTCCATCGGCCTCACCTTTTGAAGTCACTTCTGACACGGATTCGGGTTGTTTAACTTTCACTGACTAAAAACCTGAATGGAGAATTTTTTTTTCCGTATAAAACGAGGAAGACGTCAGATTTTCCGGCTTCTTTGTATGCACACAAATGAGTTTTAATTTTATTATTTTTACGGCCATGAGGGTATTTAATGTACACGTATTTTTTGAAGGCTCCTTTTTGCTAAATGTATGATAGTCATCTACGTAAATGGTCTGAGTGATGAAACCGGATTAGACGGAAAAGTCACAGGGATTTCCTTAACATTTATCCATATTTAAATTTTTTTCGAAGAAGCTAAAAATTCTAAACGCCCAGAGAGTCATAAAAAAAGATATTCATAGAAAAGAAAGCAGAAGATTTGCATAGAATAATGAAATTTCGAAACAGCATTCAAATATGGGCTGATGACGTTTCAAAATGGTTTCAGTGCAACATGTGGAAGAATATCCGGTTTTTATTGGACAAGGTCACAAAGTGACGTCATAGGGGTTTCACAGTTCACACCCTGGTGTCTTAGCGGATGAAGTATTAAAAAACCCAATTACTCCTCTGATTTGTAGGCTATGAACACTGCAAACAATTGAAATGGGACGAGGACGACATGTGACAAAAGAGCAATGCCAAGGAATAAAAAGCATTTTTTTAATGAATACATTTTTTTATATCTAAAATTACCTTCAGCTCATCTAAAACTAATTTTTATTCCTTGATTGATATGGGCTAAAAATATTATGTAACATATTTTTTCATGTTTGCCTGTTGAATTATAGGGGTTGTCCTATTTAAAACGATCAACATAGTATTTTATTCAATATTTAATTGGACGTTTGAGTGATTAGGCAAAACATGACATCTCAAAACTTGTTTTACTGGGGAGAAAAATGGAAGAAATATGAGCTTTTTGATTGATTTTGATGATAATTTTTTTCATTTAATTTTAATAAAATAAAAAGGGGCTTATCGGTTTCAGAAGATATGGTAATCCCGCAGTACAAGATGTCTTAAGATTTATGTTCAAGTAGCAACCCTTGTTGAGCTTGTTGAGGCCATCGAGGTGATTGCAGTTTGAGCCAATCATGGATGTGAATTTTCAGCCATTTAATATCATCGAAAGATTGGCCATTTTAGCCATTTACAGCCATCTTTACTAAAATGGCATTTTGTCGCCAAATCAACGATGGCATTTTGTCCAGGAAATTTCCAGCCACTTATGACCATCTAGGTAATTGCATTTTCAGCCATTTATGGCGATCAATAAAATAGCATGTTTAGCCATTTGAGGCCGTCGAGAACATAGAATTTCATCCATTCATAGCTATCGACAGAATTGAATTTTTAGCCACTGAGAAATCAGCATTTTTGGTCATACACTGCAAGATATGATAGCATTTTCTACCATTTGTACAAGATTGGCAATTTTAGCCATTTACAGCCATCTTTACTACAATGGCATTTTGTCACCAAATCAAAGATGGCATTTTGTCCAGGAAATTTCCAGCCATTAATGACCATCTAGGTAATTGCATTTTCAGCCATTCATGGCGATAAATAAAATCGCATATTTAGCCATTTGAGGCCATCGAGAACATTGCATTTCATCCATTCACTGCTATTGACAGAATTGAGTTTTTAGCCACTGAGAAATCAGCATTTTTGGTTATATACTGCTAGATACGATAGCATTTTCTACCATTTGTACAAGCATTAGTACAAAAAGTGCAATTTTAGCCATTTACAGCCATCTTTACTACAATGGCATTTTGTCCAGGAAATTTCCAGCCATTTATGACCATCTAGGCAATTGCATTTTCAGCCATTTATGGCTATCAATAAAATAGCATATTTAGACTTTTGAGGACGTCGAGAACATAGAATTTCATCCATTCATAACTATCGACAGAATTGAATTTTTGGCCGCTGAGAAATCAGCATTTTAGGTCATACACTGCAAGATATGATAGCATTTTCTACCATTTGTACAAGCATTTTCAGCCATTTATATTCAATTGCTTTTTTTTTTCTTTATCTTTAACATTTCCTTGTATAATCGCACTATTTAGGAAACACTAGCCAAGCATTACCAAATAGTTTTGAAGGCATCACAGCGCCATCTATGACTGTACATCAGAAGTAATACGTGCTAGTTCTGTCCTTTTTCTCCAGATCGCTCTCGACTCTTCATCTTGACTTGTAAATTTTTGGACAACATTTTGGACTAGTGTCTTGAATTTTTCAGATTAGAATTTAAAATTGTTTCCTTCATATTTGGTGATATCATTTATAGGGACGATTTTAACCCTGATTTTTATTTTTTTTTTTTTTTAAAAAGAAGTAGATATGACCAATGAGCAAGAGGCTTACTCTTACTATTGGTCAATCTACTCTTTTTTTGTTTAATTGTATTAAGCCCAGGGCTTGTTACAAAGGGGGAGGGGATCAGACCCAGGCGGGGGCTTTCGCCATAATGCCATGGCGCCCTTTTGGGCCAACTACCAGAGTAGTGGCCTAACTAAATTATCCACAGATTTTGTAGAGGGATATTTTTAATTGGAATTTTACTTCCAACCAAAATCCCTATACCCAACCTGGGATCGAACCCCGGTCTTCCGTGGTGTGAGTCAGAGACTGAACCCCGAGAGAAAGATTTTTTATTTACTTGACATTTTTAACTGTTTATGCCGGCTTTGTGGGATTTTGGATGTAAAATATGAAATTTTTGTTTATTTTTAAAGGTTATGCTATTTCGGTACTTTAAGATCATAAATGAATGCTTTCTATTGGTGGGGGCTGTTGATGCTGAACGTTGAAGGGCGGATGGAATGAATTTATAGAAAAGGAGATTGAGGGTCGTTAATAATCAATAAAAAATGGGGAGTTGATTGATTAGAAATAATTTGAGGATGTAGAATAGTTAATAGTGAATGAGACAATTAAGGGTGTGTTATTTATTATTGGTTTGCGGTGTGCGAGTGTGTGTCGGTCGTGTTGGGCGCTGGTGAGAGTCGTGATCCGGCCTGCCAACCCTCGGCAATTATGCACTAATAAGTATCTCACGCCTACTCCAAGTCCCGCGGCCGGCGGCCCAAATACCCGCCGCGAGGAGCGATGCTCTATTTTCTCATAACGGACCCCTCAGCGTCCGATCTTTCCGATACCCGCGCAGACACGACGTCGGGAGAAGAGAGAGGGAGGAAACAAAATCTATGCAAAAAATCCCGAGATAAGACCCTCCCCTCTTGTTTTTTTCGATTTGGAAACAGATATCCTCACCCGGCGGAACGTCAACAAGCTAATAACTGTTATAGGAGATCTTCCGTCGGAGATATATTGCCCGGGCAACTTTGAAAAAATCTAAAATTCAAATTAACGCACGACGTACGCCGAGTATGAATTTATTTTCTGACCTTATTCGTTACTATAGTTAATTTCAATTACACACAAAGGATCAATGCCGCTATTCACGCTAATAACCCAAACAAAAGACCTACTAAACACCCATTTTTATCCATAATTTCAGTGAAGTCATCTATAAGTACTCAACGACATCCTCAATCTTCAGCACCTATTAAATTATGGAGGTAAGATGTTTTTTAAGTGAGTTGCTTTGCAAATTTTTCGTTGTTAACAACGGTTTTTGGTTTTTCCCTTCTATCTCGGAAACCGTCGCTCAAAACGAAAAAATGTCTTAAGTAATAGTTGTAGGTACTAAAATTTACTACATAAAATATTTTATTAGTTTTTTCCGTCAGAGCAATACTTTAGGAGATATGGAAGTATTTAAGTTGGTTGCTTTGCAAATTTTTCGTTGTCAACAACGGTTTTCGGTTTTTCCCTTCTATCTCGGAAACCGTCGCCCAAAACGAAAAAACGTCCTAAGTAAAAGTCGTAGCTACAAAAAAGACCTCTAAACAAAGACCTTTAAGACCTTTAAACAGAATCCTAATTCGGATTGCCGGGTTTTTGCCAAAATTTTAGTTTTGTTTTTTTAGGATTTTCCTCCACTTTTTACCCCATTTTTTAAAATTTATTTTGGATAGTTTTCCTCGGCTTTTTAACAGGGAATCCTCATTAGTGTTATTTTAAAGTTTTCTTATGTTTTGTCGGCAGCCAGTCAAAAACTTAGCGTTTTTAACTGAATCCTCATTCGGTTTGCCGGGTTTTTGCCAAAATTTTGTAGTTTTTTAGGATTTTCCCCCAGCTTTTACCCCATTTATAAAAATTATTTGGATAGTTTTCCTCGGCTTTTTAACAGGGAATCCCCATTTTTATTTTTTTAAATGTTTTCTTATGTTTTCGCCAGGCAAAAACTTAGCGTTTTTACCTGAATCCTCATCCGGTTTGCCGGGTTTTTGCCAAAATTTTGGTTTTGTTTTTTTAGGATTTTCCTCCACTTTTTACCCCATTTTTTAAAATTTATTTTAAATAGTTTTCCTCGGCTTTTCAACAGGGATTCTCCATTACTGTTAGGTATTTTAAAGTTTTCTTATGTTTTTTTCGACAGCCAGGCTAAAACTTAGCGTTTTTACCGGAATCCTAATTCGGTTTGCCGGATTTTGCCAAAATTTTATTTTTGTTTTTTAGGATTTTCCCCCAGTTTTCCCCCTTTTTTAAAAATTATTTTGGATAGTTTTCCAAGGCTTTTTAACAAGGAATCCCCATTTTTTTTGTTTTCTTATGTTTTTTCGAGCCATGCAAAAACTAATCCTCGGTTTGGCGGGTTTTGCCAAAATTTTGGTTTAGGTTTTTTGTATACAAAAATTGCATTATATTTTGTTCTCCCGCCACAATATGACGCCCATTTAAAAAAAATTCAAAAAAAATTTCTCTTTTAAAATACACTTTATGAATTCTAAATATCAATTTTTATTTCCATAGAATATTTTAAGTTAATCAAGCTGTATAGATGGATGATTGAAGTCCTAATTTAACGTGTGTAGCCATTAAAAACTAATTATATATCGATTTTATCCTTTTTATTTTTTATCCTTGAAAAGAATCACGCCGGTAGGGTGAAAATGAATAAAACGTGATAGGATTGGATGGAATGATAAAGAGATCCTTTTTTATCCTTCTGTCGACCTTACTGGGCGTCCCCAAATCGAAAAATTCCAGAAAGCACCGAACTGTCCGAATCGGTTATTAATATAAATCGTGAAATGTTCGGATGCAATGGCGGCGGGGAAGGACTCGGGGCGGGGTCCACGACAAATCGTGGAGGCCTTGAGGGGAACCCTCTATTGTTGTTATTTTGTAACGTTGTGTTCTTTTGCAATGTCCGTTAGGGCGACCCTATGACCCACCCAACTCTTCAACAAATCACCCTTTGATACACTTATTGCAAAATGTTGGACCTCAAATCGACCGAATCCACCTACGTTTTCAAAATAACTTCTTCGTGAGTTGGGACACCATAAGGAACGTTAAAAGTCGAAAATCTACCTCAATTAGTTCACGGTCTATAAAAATAAAAACTCCCCCGTTCATCGACCTAAAAGCCTGTTAAAAAGTCGTTTATTCAAATTCGATCAACCCCGCATACGAACAGCTTAATCAAGTCGAAAAAATTTTCTGCCACGTCGATTTCATACGCTTCCGAAAATCCTGAAGACATGGGCTTAAGCATCAGGGCGTTAATAATTAATCGCCTCCAAAGACCCACTTCTCGTTATCATCTCAAATCTATGAAAGGCGAGAAGGAAACCTCCTTTTTTTCCAACTTTTATATAAAGTAGTCATAAAATTTAATGGTTTTCTTTAAGAACGTTTAGGCGAAACTATTAATACCCGTTTATAGTTGAATTTTACATCGAATTCCCCTTTTAAGGTATAAAACAGACTTTTTTGCTTCATCCTTCTTGCATACTAAAAGATAGAAAAATCGAAAATGTCTCTTTAAGAAGAGAAAATTTAAATACACTTCTATTTTATTCCCAACAGTTAATTAGGTAATTAAATTAAATACTTTTTCTCCTGTTTGAATTTAATATAATTTATTTTATGAATTTAATTGATTTAATTTAAGGGGAGGGTTTTAAGTTGGTTGCTTTGTACATTTTTCGTTGTGAGCAACGGTTTTCGGTTTTTCCCTTCTATCTTGGAAACCGTCGCTCAAAACGAAAAAATGTCCTAACTAAAAGTTGTAGCTACGGAAATTTACTGCATAAAATATCTTATTGGTTTTTTCCGTCAGAGCAATATTTTAGGAGATATGAAGGTTTTAATTTTTCAGACAGGCTCTGTAGGATTATTAGCTTTAACCTCATAACTCCTTACGCTTACGCAAATAATGAATAAAGAAATTTTTGTAGGAAATCTTTGTACCTACAACTTTTACTTAGGACTTTTTTTCGTTTTGTGCGACGGTTTCCGAGATAGAAGGGAAAAACCGAAAACCGATGCTCACAACGAAAAATTTGCAAAGCAACTCACTTAAGAACCCTAAGTATTGCTCTGACAACAAAATTTAATTAAAATTTAATTAATTTTTTAATTAAATAAAATTTAAATCCTGTTTAAAAGCCGAATAAAACTATCCAAAATAATTTTTTAAAATCGGGTGAAAACTGGGGGAAATCCTAAAAATGATATAAAAAAAAGGGCTTCTAAGGGGGGGGGGGGGGGGGGGAGAAAAAGCCCTAAATTTATTTTGAAACAAAAACCAAGGAAAAATCCAATGAATCATGTAAAAATTGGGGTTTCTCTCTCTAAAAGCTGAAGAAAACTCATAAAAATGGGCGTTTATTTTGAAAACGCCAAGCTACTCATGAAGGTGCGTCTTCTGCTACTGAAAACCCTGTGAAAAAGTTGAGAATAACCGTTGAATATTCACAACGGTTTTTGTTTTAAATGCGTAGGTTGTCCTTCCGTTTAATTTAAACGTCTGTTTCTAAAAGGAAGAAAAAAAAAATTTATGTACGTAGTCCGTCTTAAAACTCGTAACATTGAAGATTGTCTCTTGAAAGACCCGGTATATAAATTGTACGTTCGGCTGTAAATAAAATCCTCACGGGTTCAACTACCGAAGTTACGTCGGAGGCGTGCCGGTTGAAAAAGCGTCGTTACTTCATCATAACTTTTGATCTACAACTTGATTATTCAGAAGGTGACGTTAGAATGGCCTCAAGTTGTACGATAGCGCTCGACGATCGTAAATAATGAGTGAATTTGCAACAAAGGGGGAAAATTTCACCTGTTCGCTCACCGGCTTCACCTACTTTCCAACGTTTACACTCGGATTCGAAACGATTTAAATAAATTATCGGATCACACGATTTTTAATGCTTTATCGCTTGTAATTTGAATCGTTTTGTCCACCTTTGATATCTGTATCGGTAGGTCATAGAAGCTTTTCATCAGAGAGGATAGCACTTGCAAGTAAGCGCGATTTTCAATTCAGAGAAAAACCGACGGAAAATCTGTGTTTCTGGGTCGAAAGCATTTAAATGATCTTTTAAGCAGAAACTCCGCGAAAACTGGTGTATCTTCGACAAAAACCGCCGGAAACGCCTCAAAGAATGTTTTTCTGCTGAAATACTGGAGAAATCGCTTAAAAATCCTATAAACGTAGTGTTTTTCCGACAAAAGCGACTAGAAAGAGTGTTTTTGGTTTAAACTCCCAAAAATTCGGTTAAAATGGCGTTTTTTGTGTTACAAAACACCGCTTTCAGTGATTCCGGTTTTTAGCCAGACCGTCGGAAAATCCAGTTTTTTTTTTTTTTTTTTTTTTTTTTTAATGGCTTTGCTTAAGCATTAGCCAAGAAAATCCAGTTTAAATGATGATCCTCTAATAAAAATAGTTGGGAACGCCCTTAAGTGTGTTTTTCGGCTGAAACGCCGAGGTTTCCGAAAATCAGGTCGAAAAATCGTTTTCCCGCAAAAAAACCGTGCATTATGAGGAGGGACAATGATAGACAGAAGGGTGTTTTCACCACAACCTCTTGAAACGCCTAAAAGAACGTTTTTCTGCTAAAATACTGAAGAAGTGTCTTAAAAATCCTCAAAAACATAGCGTTTTTCCTTCAAAAGAAACTAGGAAGGGTGTTTTTCGGTTGAAACTCCCAAAAATTCGGTTAAAATGGCGTTTCTTTGACAAAACACCGCTTTCGGTGTGTTCCGGTTTTTCGTCAGACCGTCGGAAAACCCAGTTTAAATGATGTTCCTCTAATAAAAATAGTTGGGAGCACTCTAAAGTGTGTTTTTCGGATAAAACGCCGAGGTTGCCGAAAATCATATCGAAAAATAGTTTTTCCGGAAAAAATCGTGCACTATGCGGAAGGACAATAATAGACAGAAGGGGTGTTTTCACCACAACCTCTTGAAACGCCTAAAAGAACGTTTTTCTGCTCAAATACTGAAGAAGTCGCCTAAAAATCCTAAAAAACTTAGCGTTTCTCCTTCAAAAGAGACTAGGAAGGGTGTTTTTCGGTTGAAACTCCCAAAAATTCGGTTAAAATGGCGTTTTTTTTTTTTGACAAAACATCGCTTTCGTTGTGTTCCGGTTTTTCGTCTGACCGTCGGAAAATCCAGTTTAAATGATGATCCTCTAATAAAAATAGTTGGGAACACCCTAAAGTGTTTTTTCGGTTGAAACGCCGAGGTTTCCGAAAATCAGGTCGAAAAATCGTTTTTCCGGAAAAAACCGTGCACTATATGCCGAAAAGTGCGTTTCTTGGCTGAAGGGAAGGACAGTGATAGATAAAAGGGGTGTTTCCACTCCACCACAACCTCTTGAAACGCCTAAAAGAACGTTTTTCTGCTAAAATACTGACAAAATCGCCCAAAAATCCTATAAACATAGGACAAAAGTCGTCAAAAGCGACGGTGGAAACTCCCGAAAATTCGATAAAAATAGCGTTTCTTTGAAAAAGATTTTGTATAGCGGTTTTTCGGAAAATCCATTTTAAATGATGATCCTCTAATAAAAATAGTTGGGAGCTCCCCAAAGTGTATTATTCTGCTGAAACGCCGAGGTCTCAGAAAATCAGGTCGAAAAGTAGTTTTTTCAGGAAAAAACCGTGCACTATATGCCGAAAAGTGCGTTTCTTGGCTGAAGGGAAGGACAGTGATAGACAGAAGGGGTGTTTCCTCTACACCACAACCTCTTGAAACGCCTAAAAGAACGTTTTTCTACTCGAATACTGAGGAAATCGCCCAAAAATCTTATAAACATAGCGTTTCTCCGAAAAAAAAAAGCCGTCAAAAGCGACAAGGAAGGGTTTTTTTCGGTTGAAACTCCCAAAAATTCTGTTAAAATGGCGTTTTTTGACAAAACACCGCTTTCGGTGTATTCCAGTTTTTTGGATATTCCAATTTAATGATGATTCTCTAATAAAAATAGTTGGGAGCTCCCTAAAGTGTGTTTTTCGGATAAAACGCCGAGGTCTCCGAAAATCAGGTCGAAAAAAAGTTTTTACGGAAAAAACCGTGCACTATATGCTGAAAAGTGCGATTCTTGGCTGAAGGGAAGGACAGTGATAGACAGAAGGGGTGTTTCCACTCCACCACAACCTCTTGAAACGCCTAAAAGAACGTTTTTCTACTAAAATACTAAAAAGTCTCCTAAAATCCTAAAAAACATAGCGTTTCTCCTTCAAAAGAGACTAGGAAGGGTGTTTTTCGGTTGAAACTCCCAAAAATTCGGTTAAAATGGCGTTTCTTTGACAAAACACCGCTGTCGGTGTGTTCCGGTTTTTCGTCAGACCGTCGGAAAATACAGTTTAAATGATGTTCCTCGAATAAAAAAATAGTTGGGAGCTCCCCCAAGGGTGTTTTTCGGCTGAGACGCCGAGGTTTCCGAAAATCAGGTCGAAAAATAGTTTTTTCGGAAAAAATCGTGCACTATGCGGAAAGAAAATGATAGACAAGGGTTGTTTCCAGTCCACCGCAACCTCTTGGAACGCCTAAAAGAACGTTTTTCTGCTAAAATACTGAAAAAGTAGCCTAAAAATCCTAAAAAACAGCGTTTCTCCTACAAAAGCCGTCAAAAGCGTCTAGAAAGGGTGTTTTTTGGTTGAAACTTCCAAAAATTCGGTTAAAAAGGCGTTTCATTCGGTGTAGGTATTCCGGTTTTTCGGAAAATCCATTTTAAATTATATTGCTCAATAGTTGAGAGCTCCCTAAAGTGTGTTTTTCGGCTTAAACGCCGAGGTCTCCGAAAATCAGGTCGAAAAATAGTTTATTCATTTTTCATTTCGTTCATTTTTTTTCGGAAAAAACTGCATTATGCCGAAAAGTGCGTTTCTTGGCTGAAGGGAAGGACAATGATAGACAGAATGAGTATTTCTACTCCACCACAACCTCTCAGGTTAAAAATGAGTAAAAACAAGTTGAGAATAAAATGTAGGTACCATTCGTTATAGAACCGGCTTAACTTTGTACTTGTAAATCAAGGACCGTCGTGACGAAGCGAAAGATCGGTTAATGACAGCCAAGGATTTGCTCCAGATTTTGTTTCTGTTTTTTTAAATCACTTGCGGACCTGTCATTCCGCATTGAACTATGAACATAAATAATCGGGGGCGTTTTCGGAGAAGCGCTCTTCGTTTGTGAATAAAAATTTAATGTTTTAAAAGCGCGTTATGTCTCTTTAGGCGTGAATGAAGCTATAAATTTTGGTTATCTGATGTGAAAAGGGTTTATTAGAGGTAGAAATTGGCGGTTGAGTGTTTCTTGATCGGAGACGTCACCTTGGGTAATGAAGGCGGATGAAAAGTATGTAACTGGGTAGATCACGGGGTCTCTTTTATAATGGATTCCTCTTGGCAGCGAGTCTCACACTCGTCTCTCATGGAGGTTAATGAGACGGAATGGTGTGTTTATTTTGTTTGAATCACGTAGGGCACGAAGTGAAACTTAACGGCTCCTTTGGGATTTATCACAACCGGAATCGAAAGGTGGTAATCGAAAGCCGATTATACACAAGAAGGTAAAAAAACCCGAAGAAATTATTGTTTGAAGCTGTAAATCAAAATTTGTTCTCTTCCTAGAGAGCACTTGATCTCTTCATCTTGGATGACTAATTAAAAAAGGAATAGAAAACGAGTTTAACGATTCAAATGTTGACAGTTCTCACGGACTGAAACGGATGAAATGTATTCCGATCCGTGTGCGTATATTGTGCAGGTCGCTCATAAAATTAACATATAACCTTAGCGATCGCCTTGACCCAAGGAGGGGGTGCCAACGAAGCTGGAGTAACTTCCTTTTCACCTTGACCCAACAATGTCTCCTCTGGCTAAAAACTCTTCCATTTCTCATACCCCTCCTCGACTTTTTTAACGATATAAGTGAAATCATAGGTCATAATAATATCTAGGAAATAATTTTCTATATAATGATTTAAATGTCTATTGTCTCCGTTGATCAAATGAAAAATGAACGGTAGCCTAGCCTTGAAATCTGCAAGGTGGATTCATTTATAATTAACTAGACTTGCATTTATAGCGTGATTAATGTACCCGCTCAAATATGTACTTTCAGTTATCAACCCTAAAACCAGGAAAAAGTGGTGATTCTTGGGCAAACATTTGGGAAGCACTCAAAAGGTGAAAAACGCCCAAAATCCCGTAATAAATGGTGTTTCTTGCACAATCCGTGGAATGAGATTCTAGGGTGTTTTCGGCAGAAATGGCCAAAAAACGAGTAAAAATGGTATTTTTCGGACAAAAACTTTCGAAAGCGAAAAAAGGGCGTTTTTCTCAGTGATTCTGCCGAAAATTTCAGGTTTCTGATGATTTGCCTCGGATCGATGGGGGTGTTTTGTGGACCTTACACTCCAGGTGTAGCAAGAAATGCCAGAAAAACGAGTAAAAATGGTATTTTTCGGACAAAAACTTTCGAAAGCTCCCAAAAGGGCGTTTTCTCAGTGATTCTGCCGAAAATTTCAGGTTTCTGATGATTTGCCGGGGAGCGTTGGGGGTGTTTTGTGGACCCTACACTCCAGGTTTCTATATGTGCAGCAAAAATGCCCGAAAAGCGAGTAAAAATTGTATTTTTCGAACAAGATCTTTCGAAAGCGAAAAAAGGGCGTATTTCTCAGTGATTCTTCCGAAAATTTCTGGTTTCTGATGATTTGCCGGGGAGCGTTGGGGGTGTTTTTGGACCTTACATTCTTGTTCTATCTGTTTAGTAGAAATGCCCGAAAAACGAGTAAAAATGGCATTTTTCGGACAAAAACTGTCGAAAGCTCCCTGAAGGGCGTTTTCTCAGTGATTCTGCCGAAAATTTCAGGTTTCTGATGATTAGCCGAGAAGCGTTTCTGATGATTAGCCGAGAAGCGTTGGGGAGTTTTGTGGACCCCACACTCGATTCTTGTTCTATCAATCTATCTGTTTAGTACAAATTCCCGAAAAGCAAGTAAAAATGGTATTTTTCGGACAATATCTTTTGAAAGCTCCCAAAAGGGCGTTTTTCTCTGTGATTCTGCCGAAAATTTCAGGTTACTGATGATTTGCCGAGAAGCGTTGGGGAGTTTTGTGGACCCTACACTCCAGGTTTCTATCTGTTTAGAAGAAATGCCCGAAAAGCGAGTAAAAACGGTATTTTTCGGTCAAAAACTTTCGATAGCTTCCAAAAGAGCGTTTTTCTCAGTGATTCTGCCCAAAATTTCTGGTTTCTGATGATTTGCCGGGGAGCGTTGGGGGTGTTTTGTGGACCCTACACTCCACTCTTGTTCTATCTGATAAGTAGAAATGCCCGAAAAGCGAGCGAAAATGGCATTTTTCGGACAAAAACTTTCGAAAGCTCTTAAAAGGGCGTTTTCTCAGTGATTCTGCTGAAAATTTCAGGTTGCTGATAATTGTCAGGGAGCATTGGGAGTGTTTTTTGGACCCTACACTCCAATTCTATTCTCTCTGTTTAGTGGAAATGCCCGAAAAGCGAGTAAAAATGGAATTTTTCGGACAAAAACTTTCGAAAGCTCCCAAAAGGGCGTTTTCTCAGTGATTTTGCAGAAAATTTCAGGTTTCTGATGATTTGCCGGGGAGCGTTGGGGGTGTTTTGTGGACCCTACACTCCACTCTTGTTCTATCTGATAAGTAGAAATGCCCGAAAAGCGAGCGAAAATGGCATTTTTCGGACAAAAACTTTCGAAAGCTCCCAAAAGGGCGTTTTCTCAGTGATTCTTTCGAGAATTTCTGGTTTCTGATGATTTGCCGGGAGCGTTGGGGGTGTTTTGTGGACCCTATACTCCTCTCTTGTTCTATCTATTTAGTAGAAATGCCAGAAAAGCGAGTAAATATGGTATTTTTCGGACAAAATCTTTCAAAAGCTCCCAAAAGGGCGTTTTCTCAGGGATTCTGCCGAAAAGGGAGCGTTGGTGGAGTTTGTGGACCCTACACTCCACTCTTGTTCTATCTGTTTAGTAGTAATGCCCGAAAAGCAAGTAAAAATGATATTTTTCGAGCAAAAACTTTCGGAAGCTCCCAAAAGGGCGTTTTTCTTAGTGATTCTGCCGAAAATTTCAGGTTTCTGATGATTTACCGAGAAGCGTTGGGGAGTTTTGTGGACCCTACACTCTTGTTCTGTCCGTTTAGTAGCTCTAGTTTCTGAAGACAAAATCATGCCATGGCAATAAGTTCATTCTTTTTTTCAAGATTAGTTTCAAACTTAATCAAGGTCCAATTTGTGCCAGATTGTATCCGGGAGATCTATTAAAACACGTGATTTAGTTTTAAAAGACGACTTGTTCGGATATCTCTCGGAATCTTTGGTTACAGTTATGTGAATTAATCCTGAAAGTCATGGTAACTGGAGTTGAACGGAGGTTGTCACGATTTTTCGGCCGGACATGCTCTGGTGACTTGAGGGAGCCTAAGGCCCCAACTATTTACATATAAACATCACCAACCACCTACGCACAAAAAAATATTCTTTTCCTACTTCTTCACCCCCGTCGACTTTTGCTTTTCACACTGATTTGAATACAATAAGGGGGAAATAAAATATTTTACAACTCGGCCAGATTAGACTATTGAGACGGAAAGGTCTCCCCTTTTTTTCTTCCTTCGTGCGGCTCTTTTTATCCTGAATCCCCCCATAAAAAAAGGTTAATTATTCAAAACGAGTCGAGAAAAAAAAAAGGTTCTAAAATCTTAATTTCCCCGCTTTGCAACCTGTTGTCAACGTGGTAACAATGGGCTGAAAAAGGATAAGAACTCCATTTTATAACAGCCTGTTTTACACAACCTACGCAGTTTTTGTAAACCATAAATTTTATAGCTTAAAAATTCTAATTGTTATGTATTGAGCAAGGACTCTATTGTACCGGGAAAAATTTGTAGAGGCCAAAATAAGGCGCTTCTACGTGTTTAAACAGCAGAAGGCTTTTATGGAACTGCGAATTGGGACGGGATTTCGACAAGTCAATTTGAGGCGCTCCGGGTACGAAGGGCGAACTCAACATCGGGCAAATTTTTTTTTTTTCAGATTTTAGATCTTTTGCTGAATAAACCCATATAATTTTTATGTTGATTTCGCCCTTTTTTCCCTTTAAGTACGTAAAAACCGATATGCGGCAAAGCTCTAACTGCGATATCCGAGGGGGTACGAAGGGCGAACTCCACATCCTAGTCTGCAACCCCTACTCCTTTTCCCATTCCAGGGCATGACTTTTCTGTTGAGTTCGCCCGAAACATAAAACTTTAAAATGCGAATATCTCGAAACTTGTTGAGTTCGCCCTTCGTACTCGGAGCGCCTTATTTCTTCCCTTTAATAATTCACACAAGCGTAATTATCCGTTGTTCTCCTCGCGTTTAACCTTTTTTCTCCTACTTCTTCATCGCTCCGTGATCTTTTTGACAGGCGGCATACCTTAGGGTTATGAGCCGGTTAACTTTTTCGAAAGGACCCGAAACGATCGCCTCTATTTTTTCGAGAAGGGGCTCATATTTCCCGGGTGGAAATAAAAACCCTCGACGGTCCCATTGTCTACGAGTAGTAAACCGGTAAAAGGTCAACATATCCGCCTTCACTTCTCGGCCACATGTAGGTGTTCACTCCATTTTCACTAAACGATTATACTCCTCTCTCCTCTTCCGAGTGCATTTTATTGCCATTCTTGTTCCCTAGTGGGTACTCTATGGGCACGAGGCAAATTAACTCTCATTACTTTGGTAGTTTCGAACCTATCGTATCAGAAAGTAGGTAAATACCTCCAGGTTCATAAGAAAGAAAACACTAAATTGTTCAATTTCAGAGTACCGTAGGGTCATTGAAAAATAGAGCGAAGTCCTTAGAGGACGGTGGTGTATGGTCGCCCGAACCCGCGGTACCCCGAAGATCATCAAGATTTGGTTAACTGGACATCGACGTACACGAAGAACTGTACGTCACTTCGCTCTAGAAGTATTAGCAGCTCGTCGAAGATAAGTGACCATAGGTATGGCCCGAGTACCGACCCTTGCGGCACTCTCATTTCTATTTGCCTCTGACACTGGGAATCATATGACTCTAACAATGCATGTCGATCACCTAATGGTCCTTAATAGAGCTGCGATCACCTATAAGGCCCTGGAATCAAAGGTGCTCATTTTATGGACGTAAACAGCGAAAAACAAGCACCTCCGGGTCAAGCGCCCCGGTCAGTAAGAACCGGTGGGGATATGTCCAAGACATCAGATAGACCCACTTAGATTAGATTATGACTGTTATGCCTTGTGCACGTCAACCACTTGTGCGCCCTTCTAGCATAACTAGGGCTCATCATCCAGCTTTTGGCTAAATAGCTTCTAGAGACTGTACAGGATCAGTCCACAAGGCTGGCTTCTCCTAACCCCGGTAAAAGAGATGTTGAACGCCTGAACACTAGATTAAACGGGTGTTTCTACACCAGAAAATCAACACAAATGACCCTAAGCCCGGTAAAAGAGATGTTTAACGCCTGAACACTAGATTAAACGGGTGTTTCTACACCAGAAATCAACGAAAACGACCTTAAGCCCAGTAAAACAGATGTTTAACGCCCTGACACCTGATTAAACCGGTGTTTCTACACCAGAAAATCAACGCAAATGACTCTAACCCCGGTAAAAGAGATGTTTAACGCCTGAACACTAGCTTAAACGGGTGTTTCTACACCAGAAAATCGACGAAAACGACCTTAAGCTCAGTAAAACAGATGTTTAACGCCCTGACACCTGATTAAACGGGTGTTTCTACACCAGAAAATCAACACAAATGACCCTAACCCCGGTAAAATAGATGTTTAACGCCTGAACACTGGCTTAAACGGGTGTTTCTACACCAGAAAATCAACGAAAACGACATTAAGCCCATTAAAATAGATGTTTAACGCCCGGATACCTGATTAAACGGGTGTTTCTACACCAGAAAATCAACGAAAGCGACCTTAAGCCCATTAAAATAGATGTTTAACGCCCGGATACCTGATTAAACGGGTGTTTCCACACCACTCACTGATTGCGGAGTTCTTTCTGTCCTGTCAGCAGACCCCAAAATGTGCGAACATTGCATTCTACCCAATGATCATGTCTTCTATGAATCTATTCTCTTGGTCCTTCGATGAACTTTGATCAATAGTACCATTGAAGTTCCCAAAGATTGAAAAAATTCTTCGGTATACGTCTGTGGTCAAGGAAGTAAGAAGGAAGAAGATTAAATAAGAAATAAGACAGTTAAGTCCGTTAGACAAGGGGAGGAGGAAGGGGGAAAAAAACATTTCTTCATGCTTTCAAGAACCATTTGGAACGGCTCATGGACTCGGCGTTAAAAAGCAACTCGTAAAAGGCAACTTCCACCCGGGTTAAAAACACAGTTACGACCCTAAGAAATTGTCCGCTGGAATGCAGTTCAGGGCTACCAAAACGATGTCTTCATTTTCCCTCTTCGAATGTTTTTCCGGTTAATTAAATCCGGAGAGAGAACGTAAGAAAAGTCAAGACAAGCGAACGGATGTTGAGGGAAAAAAATAGAGTGAAAATTATTAAAAGTAGGGTGAGTGAACTTGACTTGGGCACGTGCTACGTAATTATAGTATTTTAGACTATTTTAACTTTTTTGTGTGCTCAATGCCAAAGTTTTTTTGTTACTATTTGAAGGAGAAAACTACTACTCAATTAGCATTTTAACTTTTTTCTTCTCCAACGTAAGGATTTTCTGGTTTACCATTTTCTTTCGAGCAAAAGTTTAGCCCCAACGCTTTTTTGACCAACTTTCATAATTTATGCAAATTGAAAAGAATTACCAGATTTTGGCCAAAAAAAACCTTTTATATCGAGGTCGAAGTGCGTAAGATTTGAAAACAAGCGTGAATGATAGTGACGCTTATGGAAATATTATGCGGTGCCTTCGGGACTTGAATCCAAAAGTTGAAATTTTCTCGATAAAGCATCAATAAATTGGGTCCTATCTGAGTCCTTCTAACGCGTGAGTTTTCATTCTGAACGTATCCTTTGCTTTTTTACGACTTCCTTGTCTCGTTCGGTTCATTATTTTTATAAAGTCTCCTCTTCAAACCTAAAAGGACGGCTATTAACCGTAGATGGTCAACTGATACGTTCGCTTCTTATTTTCGTTTCTTCGGAATTGTGAAAATATCAACCTTTGCATGCTCGAAGGCGACCTTTTTGATTTTTTTCTTTGCTTCCCTCTCGTGTGAGGACCAATCACGCTTTTTTATAAGAACAAATACTTTTAAGAAGGAAATAATTACGTAAATTACAGTGCACAAGTTGTGCTTTGCCTATCTCTTTCAAGCGAGACACTTTTTTGCCAGATTTTCAGAAGTTTTCCTCAGCTTTTTGACAAAGAAACCCCCTTTTACAAATTACTCTTACTATGTATTAGTTTTTTGAAGAACGGACATTTTTGAGTATTTGATAGTTTTTCTTAGTCTTTTGGCCTAAAAACAACCTTTTTTGACGGATTTTTAGAGGTTTTCTCCAAATTTCAAACCAAGAAACTTCTTTCACAAAATTTTCTGGCGTTTTCCTCGGTTTTTTAGCCTGTAAACCTCCTTTTAAACGGATATTTATATTTTTAACTTCCTTAAAGAAGTTATTGTGATACCCCGACGTCGGGTTTTTGGAGAAGGTTCTTTCAGACCCGGAGGGTCAAATCATTGATCTTTTCCGATCTCAACTTTGTCTGTGGTGCCGGCCGGCCGTAGCATTTTTTCTGGAACATTTTACGGACACAGTTTCCAACCGATTTTCACCAAATTTTCACACAACCTTCCTGAATAGTTGAAAAAAAAAAATTATCGTCTGCGATTTTTGAATTTCGAAAAAATGGCGGAGATATGCACGATTGAAATTTTAAAACTGCTCCGATTTTCACCAAATTCTCACCAAATACTCCTTATATTTTCAAAAAAAAATTTGGTGTATAAAAATTATCAATTTCTACATTACTTATCATATTAGTAGGAAGAAATTTCATACGTCCACCCGTTAAGAGAGGGACCTCTCTTGGGCGAAAATCCCATTATTTCTACCTTGATACTTAAAAAAATTTTCAAAAAAAAATTGGAAAATTTTGTGAAAAAAAAACTTCTTTTATTTATCCGAGTACTTCCCCTCCGTTATACTTCCCATCCTTTATATTTCCCCCTCCGTTTTACTTCCCCCTCCGTTATACTTCCCATCCTTTATATTTCCCCCTCCGTTTTACTTCCCCCTCTGTTATACTTTCCCTCCTTTATACCTCCCCCTCCGTTATACTTCCCCTCCATTATACTTCCCCCTCCTTTATACTTCCCCTCTTATATTTTTACTTCTCTTTAAGGAAGTTTTCGTTGGAAGCTCTTTAAACTAGTACTTTTCTCAGTATTTTGGCCAAAAAACCCTTCCCCCAACCGCCAAAAACACCATTTTATGGCCGGATTATCAGGAGTTTTTCTCCTGAATTTCAATTTTTAGACCAAGAAAATCCATTTTACGAATTGGTATGGCGTTTTTTCTCATTTTTTCGGCCTAGAAACCTCCTTTGAACAGATAATTTTGAGTTTTCCGCGGTATTCCGGGCGATTTTGGTTAGTTTGTTTCAGTCTTTTGGACCAAAAAAACCCTTATTTGCATTTTCCTGTGTACTATTAACAAAAAACACCGTTTTTGTGCTTTTTCTGCGCGTTTTGTTGAAAAACTATCCTTTTCTATCATTCAAGAAAAGGACTGTAATTTTATTTTCGCTTTCTAGGTAAAATTGAGCCTCCGACTCAACTCCCAACCACCTTACAATCTTCAATTGACCTGAAAGATAAAAAACAGGATTCATAAGTTTTTACGATCGTTAAATGTTTAAGCATGCGAAGTAAAGAAAAATCGTATTTGCAGTAAAGCCGGCTTTATCTTTAATTTATCCCCAGGCCTCAATTGCTTTGTTGGCTTGAGAAATGGACTTTAAAGAGAACAAATTTTCTTCTTTTATCTGGTAAATTGCCTATGAGAAAAACGAAAGAAAGGTGGACCTTGTTTTTTTTTTGGTATCAAAGAGGTCGTTTATCTGATTAAGCCCAGAGCACGAACGGGAAAGCTGCGGGCGTCGGAAAACAATCGACGGAGGTGGAAGACGGGTAGCAGTGAATTTCCGGCGATCACCTGATCCGAAAACCGATAACTTCTTTTTTTCGAAAAAAGGATGTTCGCTCCCAGAACGGTTCACACGTTGAGGCTCTTTTGCGAATTGGTCAGTCGGATAAAAAAAGAAGACAGAAAAAAGAATTTCTAGTTAAGGATCGTTTTACTTTTTCCAGATAAAGACGGTTTAAACACCCTCCTTGTTAAAAACGACTTCTATTTACATTTTCAGTGGGAACTTCATTACTGAATGTGAAAACCATAAACGCTTTAACTGCTGCCTGTGAAGCATTTTGAAAAGTGGCCGAACTGAAGGAAAATCCACTTAACGTTTTATCTATTTTTCCAGAGTAAATCGCTCATAAAACGGTAATTTTTGCTTAATTCCTTATTTGGAGCAATGTCCGCTGGATGTTTGAAAAAAAGGTAGTAAAAGACTTTCATCTAGGACCGTGTAAATATATCCGAAGAGTCGTAAATCTGAAGAAAAAGGGTTCCAAAGCCCACTTTCGAAATGGAGGGCGATTTGTTTTCCAAGAGCTTTTAAGTTTCTTCTTTGAAATCGTCCAGTGAAGAAAAAATGTTAGGAAATTGAAAATGTTAGGTTTGGGAAGTAAAAAATTGGAAATGTATCATTTCGGGTTGCTCAAGGGAGGTCCTAGGCCACGGGACACGAGTTGATTTCTATCGTCCGGCCCCAATAACAGAGTTTTGGGCTTTTTCTTCCCTCTCCACCTCCTGCGGGGGAGGGTGTGCCGAAATTACTTTCTCTCTAATTTTCGACGAATCTCAAAATCTAGCCGGAGGAACAAAAGGATAAAAATGGTTTTAATATTCAAATAGTTTTTAGTTTGATAAAAGATTCAACATTCTGAATATGGCAACTCAATTAGTTTATGACCTTTCATGTCAAGCACTCCATGTCTCAATTTTTTTTCATGATTCATGAGAGCGAAAAACTTCAAAAATAGCCCTAAAGCAGATCTCTCGGGTGTTCGGGCGTTAACATCTTTTTTAACTAGGTTGAAAGGAGTTTTCTCGGCTAGAAAAACAGGGTTTTTGATCATTTAATACTGATTTAACGAGTTTGTGGTCGACCAGTTTTTAAAGGTGGCGTTTTTCTCGATTTTCTGGGCTAGAAAAACCGGGTTTTTGATCGTTTAATACCACTTTAAAGAGTTTTTGGTCGACCTGTGTTTATAAGGTGGCGTTTTCCGCCATTTTCTGGGCTAGAAAAACCGGGATTTTCTTCGTTTAATACCAATTTAACGATTTTAGTCGACCAGTTTTTATAAGGTGGCGTTTTCGTCGATTTTCTCGGCTAGAAAAACAGGGTTTTTGATCGTTTAATACCAATTTAACGAGTTTTTGGTCGACCAGTTTTTATAAGGTGGCGTTTTTCTCGATTTTCTGGGCTAGGAAAACCGGGTTTTTGATCGTTTAATACCAATTTAACGATTTTGGTCGACCAGTTTTTATAAGGTGGCGTTTTCCTCGATTTTCTCGGCTAGAAAAACCGGGTTTTCCATCGTTTAACACAAATTTAACGAGTTTTTGGACGACCAGTTTTTATAAGGTGGCGTTTTCCGCCATTTTCTGGGTTATAAAAACCGGGTTTTTGATCGTTTAATACCAGTTTAACGAGTTTTGGGTCGACCATTTTTTTAAGGTGGCGTTTTCCTCGATTTTCTCGGCCAGAAAAACAGGGGTTTTGATCGTTTATAACCAATTTAAAGTTTTTGGTCGACCAGTTTTTTAACGGTGGCGTTTTCCTCGATTTTCTTGGCTAGAAAAACCGGGTTTTTGATCGTTTAATACCAATTTAACGTGTTTTGGGTCGATCAGTTTTTATAAGGTGGCGTTTTCCTCGATTTTCTCGGCCAGAAAAACTGGGTTTTTGATCGTTTAATACCAATTTAAAGTTTTTGGTCGACCAGTTTTTTAAAGGTGGCGTTTTCCTCGATTTTCTTGGCTAGAAAAACCGGGTTTATGATCGTTTAATACTAATATAACGAGTTTTTCTTCGACCAGTTTTTATAAGGTGGCGTTTTCCTCGATTTTCTCCGCTAGAAAAACCCATTTTTCAGGCGTTTGGGCGATTAAAATCGTTTCCCACGATGGAACTTTGGACATCAGGCATCAACGAGGATGGCTTCTCAATGTGAACAAACGCGGGACTTTTCCCATAAAGCGGGACATTTGACCGAAGCCTTCAAAATGGTGGAGAAAACGGGACAAAACTAGCGGGACGTGTGTTCTGAAAGGCTGCCCATTACGTGGTTATAAAAAGCTAAATAGCCAGATTTCAATAAATTAAAAACTTATTAAAATTTAGAGATTTAAACCTCTTTAAATATAAAATACGTTTTCTTAAAATATTCATTTTAAGATTCCCATGTCACCGTTTAACGAGAAAATCCCCGAGATGAAATTGTAGGCTTTAACAGTCAAATAGAAGAAAGGAAAACGACGTAAAACGTATTTAATTAACCGAACGTAAGATCCACGTTTATAATTTTAAGCAATAATTAAACGAGTAATGTTCTCTGGGGTCCATAAAATTTATTTGACGCGTGTTCGGACGTTTGATTGCGTCTAAGACCGTGCCAATTAGCAAAACGATATGAAAGGTTATAAAAGTCATAAAATGGCGTCTTGTGACACATGTTTTGTTTTAAAAAAATGGAAATTTCTGTCGAGTTGAAACATAAAAAGGCTTTTTTGACAGTGGCATCTTTCGTACATGTTTTAGGAGCTATTCATTTTACAGTAACGGTGATATTATTTAATAACTTTATTTATACAAATGCGCAGAATTATTACGAAAGATTTGGTTACGGTTTTAAATATTATGTATGCTGGACTATAACTTTTGCGCAGTTCATTATTTGGTTTCTTTCATTGTGGATATAACGACTTGTTGTAATTTTCAAAAGGAGACTCCATCATGGCTTTACTGCATACGGAGTTCGACGAGAGGTTGCGTCGTTTTTCCGATGAGTTTGAACGTATTCGTTTATCATTGGTCAATACGTTTTGTTAGTCCCGAAATGTTCGGATTTCCTGAAGAAAGCTATTTGCCATTTTGGCTCTACGATGTTATGGCTTGTACGAACCCTTTGGTTTTTCATATAGCAGATTTGATATCTACAAAAGCAGATTATCCTTCGAATGTAACATTTTTTGTTTTTCTTTCATTAATTTTGGGAGGTTACGTAGGATGGGTGCATGCTATCTTCGTCTACACTGGAATCTGGGCAGTTCCTGTATTGAAAAATACTCTTTTACCAAAAATACATTTTTATGGTAGTTTTTATATTTTTGACGTTTATCTTCTACCTGCTGGGGAAATTCGTGAATAATTTATTCTGGGATGATGAACTCCTCGCTTTTGTTTTTTATGGGAAGAGGCCTTCAAAGGACGCCGATGGAAGGACTTCAAGCTTAAGAAAAATATTAAGCACTACTCCAAGCTTTGCATGGAGAAAAAATAAGGATGTTTCAATAAAAACGAAGCCAAAAGGAGTAGCAGTAACAGAATCGGCAATGGGAGTTGAGCTTTATATCCCATCTTGGGAAAGGACGAATAGCTTCACACCATCTACGACATCGTCTCGGAAATAAAATTTTACGCTTGTTTGTAAATTCAAAATTTTTTCAACTGAGGGGTTGGGTATGTTACTCAAAGGTCGTAGGTTCGATTCTCAATGGAGGCCGAACTTTCTTCCTTAAAGAAGTTGTTGTGATACCCTCCACGTCGGTTTTTGGGGAGTGGTCTTCCAGACCCCGGAGGGTAAAATCGAATATTGATCTTTACCGATCTCAACTTTGTCTGTGGTTCCGCCCGGCCGTAGCATTTTTTTCCGGAACACTTTACGGCCACAGTTTTCAACCGATTTTCACCAAATTTTCACACAAATTTCTTTAGCCGGTGAAGAAGAATTTAAAGAGGGCGATTTTTGAATTTCGAAAAAATGGCGGAGATATTCTGTTGGAAATTTTAAACAATTCGCTGCGGCCGAACCGTTGGTCCAATTTTCACCAAACTTTCACCAATTACGCCTTAAATTTTTTAAGAATTTTTGGTGTAAGAAAATTGCCACTTTTTAATTACTTTTTTTTTTAGTAGGGAGAAATTTCGTACTTTACCCATTAAGAGAGCCACATCCGTATGCCAATGAGTCCATTATTTCTACCTTGACACTTTAAAAAATTAAAAAAAAAGGACTCAAAAAAATGCGCACATTTAAAAAACAAAACCCGGAAAATTAAAAAAAAAACTTAGAAAATTTTGTGCCAAAAAAAAAAACTTAGAAAATTAAAAAAAAAAAAAACTTGGAAAATTTTTCGAAAAAAAAACTTCCCCCTCACCAATACTTCCCCTCACCTATACTTCCCTACCTAATACTTTACCCTCCTTTATACTTCCCCCTCCGTTATACTTCCCCTCCGTTATACTTCCCCTCCGTTATATTTCCCCTCCGTTATACTTCCCACTCCGTTATACTTCCCCTCCGTTATACTTCCCCCTCCGTTATACTTCCCCCTCCGTTATACTTCTCTATATTGTTACTTCTCTTTAAGGAAATTTTCGTTGGAAGCTCTTCAAACAAGTACTTTCAGTGGGAGGAATAGCCTGGCGATGATGGGGCAAATCACTGAAACGTCGACATCATCCCGAGGCTGAATTTTTCTCCAGTCATTTTCCCTCCTCAGACAGAAACCTTTTTACACATTTTCCTCCCATCTTTTTAGGAAACGGTTTTAACCGAAAAAACACCAGATTTTTGGACGTTTTTCTCGGCATGTCAAATGAAAAACGACTTTTTGCGCCTCTTTTGCATGAAATTTCTTAATTTACTTCGAAACTCCCTCAAACACTCCCGCAGTCTCCAAAATAACCAACACAGTAAATCATAAGAATTTTTAACAATTTAATCACCACAAAAAGGACGTCATCGCTTCCAAACCTCCAATTTTTAAAACTCGAAAGCTGGATCAATTTATTATTCTATTCGAACCGGCCTATAATAACAATATCCGTTGTGGCCATTTAAATATACTCGTATAATTAACTTTCAAAAATTTGCTTCCGTCCTTATTGTTTTATGAGTTTAAACCCTTAATGGTAAAAGTCATGGAATGCGAAATGGCTTTCTAATTAACACTTTTTTTTTCGCCGACTTCCAAAATGTAGACAGTTATTTGCTGCTTGTTTAATCAGAGAAACGATCGTTAATAAAGCGTTTGAAAGGTGGTGTTTAATGGAAGGGGTGGGAAAGACGAAGTGTGAACCCATCGCATTCATCACTCCTATCTAATTATCCTTCAATTTTTATTTTCTTCAGGTTTTTTTAAATAAAAAGTCAGAGAATTTTAAACAAGTTTTTGCTTAAGAAAATGTTTCACAACGCTTTCCGAAATATGCATATCAACATTTCCTTAACAACCCGGTTGTTTAATGATGCGTTGGAACAATGCGAGTCTGGATTTTTTTCCCTAAAAAATCTTTTCTTTTTCTTCTCTGCAATTATCATGAAATTGCAGTCGTAAAAAAAACCTGTGCCATATTTGATTTTATTGCTTGGCCCACCAGCTTTCTCTTAAAGGGTTAAAAACAAATAAAGACCTTACTTTTCTTATATGGAGTGACCATTAGAAAATAACAGAACTCAAAACGGGTAGAACTTGTGGCCGGTCCTTATTCTTCGAGTTCGACCTTTCGAGGTTATAATTGTTTCTTGCTTAATTTAAACACGTGAGTGTCAGAATAAACTTTTCTTGAAGAAGAATCAAAGTTTTAACGACCTCAAAGGGAAGTTATTGTGGCACCCTGCATGATCAGGTGCTAGGGTTGTTGCGATACTTCCGATATATCGGTTAATCCTATATTTTCCTTCCGATATTTTATCCGATACGATATTCCTTACCGATATATCGCGATATTTTTACGATATGAATCCGAAAGAAAAATGGGGCAACACACGGATAACTGTTAACATCCGATATATCTCGATATTTCGGAATTATCACGATATTTTCCTACCGATATATCGGTTCATCCGATATTTTCCTTCCGATATATCGGTTCATCCGATATTTTCCTTCCGATATATCGGTTCATCCGATATTTTCCTTCCGATATATCGGTTCATCCGATATTTTCCTTCCGATATATCGGTTCATCCGATATTTTCCTTCCGATATATCGGTTCATCCGATATTTTCCTTCCGATATATTGGTTCATCCGATATTTTCCTTCCGATATATCGGTTCATCCGATATTTTCCTTCCGATATATCGGTTCATCCGATATTTTCCTTCCGATATATCGGTTCATCCGATATTTTCCTTCCGATATATCGGTCCATCCGATATTTTCCTTCCGATATATCGGTCCATCCGATATTTTCCTTCCGATATATCGGTCCATCCGATATTTTCCTTCCGATATATCGGTCCATCCGATATTTTCCTTCCGATATATCGGTTCATCCGATATTTTCCTTCCGATATATCGGTTCATCCGATATTTTCCTTCCAATATTTTATCCGATATTGATATTCCTTACTGATATATCGCGATATTTTTACGATATGAATCCGAAAGAAAAATGGGGCAACACACGGATAACTGTTAACATCCGATATATCTCGATATTTCGAAATTATCGCGATATTTTGCTACCGATATATCGGTTCATCCGATATTTTCCTTCCGATATATCGGTTCATCCGATATTTTCCTTCCGATATATCGGTTCATCCGATATTTTCCTTCCGATATATCGGTCCATCCGATATTTTCCTTCCGATACATCGGTTCGTCCGATATTTTCCTTCCGATACATCGGTTCCTCCGATATTTTCCTTCCGATACATCGGTTCGTCCGATATTTCCTTCCGATACATCGGTTCCTCCGATATTTTCCTTCCGATATATCGGTTCATCCGATATTTTCCTTCCGATATATCGGTTCATCCGATGTTTTCCTTTCGATATATCGGTTCATCCGATATTTTCCTTCCGATACATCGGTTCATCCGATATTTTCCTTCCGATATATCGGTTCATCCGATATTTTCCTTCCGATATATTGGTTCATCCGATATTTTCCTTCCGATATATCGGTTCATCCGATATTTTCCTTCCGATATATCGGTTCATCCGATATTTTCCTTCCGATATATCGGTTCATCCGATATTTTCCTTCCGATATATCGGTCCATCCGATATTTTCCTTCCGATATATCGGTCCATCCGATATTTTCCTTCCGATATATCGGTCCATCCGATATTTTCCTTCCGATATATCGGTTCATCCGATATTTTCCTTCCGATATATCGGTTCATCCGATATTTTCCTTCCGATATATCGGTTCATCCGATATTTTCCTTCCAATATTTTATCCGATATTGATATTCCTTACTGATATATCGCGATATTTTACGATATGAATCCGAAAGAAAAATGGGGCAACACACGGATAACTGTTAACATCCGATATATCTCGATATTCGAAATTATCGCGATATTTTGCTACCGATATATCGGTTCATCCGATATTTTCCTTCCGATATATCGGTTCATCCGATATTTTCCTTCCGATATATCGGTTCATCCGATATTTTCCTTCCGATATATCGGTCCATCCGATATTTTCCTTCCGATACATCGGTTCGTCCGATATTTTCCTTCCGATACATCGGTTCCTCCGATATTTTCCTTCCGATACATCGGTTCGTCCGATATTTTCCTTCCGATACATCGGTTCCTCCGATATTTTCCTTCCGATATATCGGTTCATCCGATATTTTCCTTCCGATATATCGGTTCATCCGATGTTTTCCTTTCGATATATCGGTTCATCCGATATTTTCCTTCCGATACATCGGTTCATCCGATATTTTCCTTCCGATATATCGGTTCATCCGATGTTTTCCTTTCGATATATCGGTTCATCCGATATTTTCCTTCCGATATATCGGTCCATCCGATATTTTCCTTCCGATATATCGGTTCATCCGATATTTTCCTTCCGATATATCGGTCCATCCGATATTTTCCTTCCGATATATCGGTTCATCCGATATTTTCCTTCCGATATATCGGTTCATCCGATATTTTCCTTCCGATATATCGGTTCATCCGATATTTTCCTTCCAATATTTTATCCGATATTGATATTCCTTACTGATATATCGCGATATTTTTACGATATGAATCCGAAAGAAAAATGGGGCAACACACGGATAACTGTTAACATCCGATATATCTCGATATTTCGAAATTATCGCGATATTTTGCTACCGATATATCGGTTCATCCGATATTTTCCTTCCGATATATCGGTTCATCCGATATTTTCCTTCCGATATATCGGTTCATCCGATATTTTCCTTCCGATATATCGGTCCATCCGATATTTTCCTTCCGATACATCGGTTCGTCCGATATTTTCCTTCCGATACATCGGTTCCTCCGATATTTTCCTTCCGATACATCGGTTCGTCCGATATTTTCCTTCCGATACATCGGTTCCTCCGATATTTTCCTTCCGATATATCGGTTCATCCGATATTTTCCTTCCGATATATCGGTTCATCCGATGTTTTCCTTTCGATATATCGGTTCATCCGATATTTTCCTTCCGATACATCGGTTCATCCGATATTTTCCTTCCGATATATCGGTTCATCCGATATTTTCCTTCCAATATTTTATTCGATATTGATATTGATCCGATTTTTGAAAAATTTCGTATCGGATAAAATATCGGAAGGAAGGCCATATCGAATTGACCCTAGGTGGTGCGGTAAAAAACCGAGAAAACGCCGGAAAATCTGTTAAGAAGGGGGAGTTTTTAGGGCAAAAGACTGTGGAAAACGAAATTAATGTGTCTATCAGTGGTAAGACTGAGGAAATCGTGCCGAAATTCGGTTTTTCAGGGGTTTAAGTCTGAGAAAAACGTTCAAAAATCCTGTTAAAGGGTTTTTTTTTGGCAAGAAAGGTTTTGGAAATCGCCCTTAAAAGGTCTTTTTTGGTTTGAAGGACGAAAAATGGGGAGTTTCATCGATGAAAAACGCCCTCAAAGTGTGCTTCTCGGCATAAAGGCCTAGAAAAACGCCAAAAATCTGGTAAAAACGGTATTTCTTGGCAGAAAAACCAAGCAAAACGGCCAAAAATCCGTTTTTTTTGGACCAAAGATTGCGAAAAAACGCCTTTTAAAGGGTTTTCTTGGTAGAAAGGACGAGAAAATTAGATATTCCATGGTAAAGAGACCGTGGAAAACGACCGAAAAAGTGTTTTAACTGTTGGAAACTCACTCGATATGTTTTTCTCGGTAGAAAGATTGAGGAAAACGCCCACAAATCTGGTAAAAACGGTATTTCTCGGCAGAAAGACCAAGCAAAACGACCAAAAATCCGGTTTTTCGGACAAAAGATTGCGAAAAACGCCTTTTAAAGGGTTTTCTTGGTTGAAAGGACGAGAAAATCAGATATTCCATGGATAAAAGACTGTGAAAAACGACCGAAAAAGTGTTTTAACTGTTGGAAACTCACTTGATATATTTTTTTTTTTTTTTTTTTATAAACGTTTATTGTATTAAAAATACATTTTTTTACATACGTTTTTTTTTTTTTTTTTTTTTCACAATTTAATCCTTACTTAATTATAAATTTAAATTATCAGTTATCACAATTGCATAAACTAGGTGACTAGATAGATTTTAACATCACTTTTCACGATTTTTTTTTTTTCTTTTTTTCACAGCTCATTTATTTATCACAGATACAGTTTCCCTTTGCATTTTTTAAAAAACTTTCAATCGAGGTGTGCATGCTATCTGCAGGTGCATGGAAGAAGGACTCGACGGTGTCTTGCTCGAGTTCCGCCATCTTGATGCCAAAGACTTCTATTCTTTCGTTGGAGAGAAAAGGGCACTCCAAAATGAAATGGATCAGGTTATTTCTTGCTTCTTGATCGTAACAGTAGGGGCAGATTTTGTCTTGGTCGAACCTAAGTTTAATGTTTCCTACACGAAGCGTAGCCTGGATGTCTGAAAATAGTCGTACTTGGCATTTGAGCCTCTTGAATCGGATAGGTGTGTCTTCATCCATGTAGCAGTTTGAATTAACCGATTCACGGTTGCAAATATGCTTGAAGTGTATGTTAAATGAGCTTCCATCTATTCTGTTTAGGTCAGCATCCCTCAGGTATTTCGTATAGCTTTGTAGTATGCTTTGATGTTCGTGGAGCTGTATTTCAAAGAGGTTAGTCTTCCCTATCTGGCGGAGTTCTTTTTGAGGTCTTCGAGCCAACTGAAATTGAGTGTGCCCTCGCGGTTCAGTTTTAAGAGTCTGTCGCAGACGGATTTTTCGTATCTATCATCATCATGACTCCTTATTTTCTCCCAGAAAGATAGTGTACGAGCAAGCAAGCAAAGCTTGGGGTTGTCTAGGTTTATTTCATTCCGCACAAAGTAGTTCGGTGTGTTACTCGTGAGGTGGAGGATCCTTTTAAAGTACTGGACTTGCAGCCTCTCCAGAAAGATCGAGTTGGATAAGCCCCAAATTTCTGCTCCATATAGAGCTGTTGCTGCCACTATTGAATTATACAGACGCAGCCAGATTTCTCTTTTCTCCATTTTGAATCTTTTTAGCAGTGCCGCTACATTTGCCAGGGCTGCTTGTCCTTTGACGTAGGCCGCTTTTGCATGTACACTGCCCAGGCCGGTGGGGGTGAAAGTGAAGCCCAAGTAGACAAATGTATTTACAATCTCTATGTTTTTGTTCGTATAGGTGAAATTCAAATCCTTCTTGAGCCGGCCTCCCTTCCGGAATATCATTATTTTCGTTTTTTCGACGTTTACTTGTAATTTATTAATGTCGCAGTATTCCTCCAGCGTTCTGAGCTTTCTTTGGAGGTCTACCTTGGTGTCTCCGAATATTACTGCATCATCCGCATAGAACAGAGAGAGAACTTCTTTCTTTCCGTTTATGTCCAATCCTCTATGGCCCCTCGCCTTTAGGAACTCATCGAAATCGGCGATGAAGAGGGAGAAGAGTAGAGGGGAATCTACTTGGCCCTGTAAAACTCCTTCATGCACTTTAAAGAATTTTGATTCCTGAGTGTTATAATGCACTGAGATCTCTGCAATGTCATACAAGGCTTTAATGACTCGAATAATTTTGGTACTAAATCCCAGCTGGTCTAGCTTTTTAAACAATATAGCATGGCTGACGCTGTCAAAAGCACGCTTGAAGTCGATAAAAGCTGCGTAGACCTTTCTCTTTTGGAGTCGAGTATTTATGAGGATCAATCCATTCAATATAAATGCGCAATCAATGCAGCTTCTTCCTTGTCTAAATCCGTACTGGTTTTCTGGCAGGATTTTGTTTTGTTCTGAATATTCTTGGAGTCTTGAATTAACTATCTGATAAAAAATTTTAGCAATTGAATTTACAAGGGCTATACCTCTGTAGTTTATAATATCTCCGGGGTCTCCTTTTTTGTAGAATAGGAGTAATTTTATTTGGCCCCATTTTTTTGGAATCGTTTCTGTGTTGAGGATTTGGTTGTAGAGCTCATTTAGTTCCTTTTTCCAGTTGTCTGGTAAATTTTTGAAAAATTCATAGGGTACTTGGTCACATCCAGGGGCTTTTCCATTTTTGCACTTCGCTAAGGCGTGATTTAGATCTTCTTGAGAGGTCAGACGGTCCAAAGACTCAATGGTTTTTTCAGCGGTCGTTGAGAATTCGCATTTGCAACTTTCCTGGGTGAGGTTTTCATAGAAGGATTCTATTCTAGACATTAATAGTGGAAATATTGGTTTTCTTACTTTTCTTAGTTTTTTAATGCAGCTCCAGAACTCAGAGGTATTGTTGGTGTTTTCAATTTCAGAAATCGTTTTTTCAAGAGCTTCAGTTCTTTTGCGATTACAAAGTTGCCTGTGTGTGTTTGTTCTCTTTGTATTCCTGAAGTGATTCTGGGTCAAAGTTAAGTCTCTTCGCTTTTCGGAGGGATCTCCCTATTTTAGCTCTACTTTCCAGACACTCTTTATCAAACCAGAGTGTGGGCTTCTGCTCAAAAGCTCGAAATTTTTTCCCAGGCTGAAACATATCGGTGGTTTTAGCGGTTGTCTTGATAGTATCAAGGATTGTAGCATATTTTAGATCAACGGAGCTGTCAAGAGGGCATATTTGGGAGTCTTTAATAAGTTTATGAAAATCATCCTTGCCTTTTTCTTTCCAAATGAAACGGTCCTTCAAAAAGCGCCATTTAGATGGTTTTTGCATCCCTCCTGGAGTCACGGAGGAGAGCTTCAGAGAGACATGCACCGGTAGATGATCAGATATATCTCGATATTTCGGAATTATCACGATATTTTCCTACCGATATATCGGTTCATCCGATATTTTCCTTCCGATATATCGGTTCATCCGATATTTTCCTTCCGATATATCGGTTCATCCGATATTTTCCTTCCGATATATCGGTTCATCCGATATTTTCCTTCCGATATATCGGTTCATCCGATATTTTCCTTCCGATATATCGGTTCATCCGATATTTTCCTTCCGATATATTGGTTCATCCGATATTTTCCTTCCGATATATCGGTTCATCCGATATTTTCCTTCCGATATATCGGTTCATCCGATATTTCCTTCCGATATATCGGTTCATCCGATATTTTCCTTCCGATATATCGGTCCATCCGATATTTTCCTTCCGATATATCGGTCCATCCGATATTTTCCTTCCGATATATCGGTCCATCCGATATTTTCCTTCCGATATATCGGTTCATCCGATATTTTCCTTCCGATATATCGGTTCATCCGATATTTTCCTTCCGATATATCGGTTCATCCGATATTTTCCTTCCAATATTTTATCCGATATTGATATTCCTTACTGATATATCGCGATATTTTTACGATATGAATCCGAAAGAAAAATGGGGCAACACACGGATAACTGTTAACATCCGATATATCTCGATATTTCGAAATTATCGCGATATTTTGCTACCGATATATCGGTTCATCCGATATTTTCCTTCCGATATATCGGTTCATCCGATATTTTCCTTCCGATATATCGGTTCATCCGATATTTTCCTTCCGATATATCGGTCCATCCGATATTTTCCTTCCGATACATCGGTTCGTCCGATATTTTCCTTCCGATACATCGGTTCCTCCGATATTTTCCTTCCGATACATCGGTTCGTCCGATATTTTCCTTCCGATACATCGGTTCCTCCGATATTTTCCTTCC
The DNA here is from genome assembly GCA_014119065.1 of Orius insidiosus. Lineage (NCBI taxonomy): Eukaryota > Metazoa > Arthropoda > Insecta > Hemiptera > Anthocoridae > Orius > Orius insidiosus. The sequence goes on along the minus strand of JACGAQ010000353.1, from coordinate 63,740 downwards.
GATATATCGGTTCATCCGATATTTTCCTTCCGATATATCGGTTCATCCGATGTTTTCCTTTCGATATATCGGTTCATCCGATATTTTCCTTCCGATACATCGGTTCATCCGATATTTTCCTTCCGATATATCGGTTCATCCGATGTTTTCCTTTCGATATATCGGTTCATCCGATATTTTCCTTCCGATATATCGGTCCATCCGATATTTTCCTTCCGATATATCGGTTCATCCGATATTTTCCTTCCGATATATCGGTCCATCCGATATTTTCCTTCCGATATATCGGTTCATCCGATATTTTCCTTCCGATATATCGGTTCATCCGATATTTTCCTTCCGATATATCGGTTCATCCGATATTTTCCTTCCAATATTTTATCCGATATTGATATTCCTTACTGATATATCGCGATATTTTTACGATATGAATCCGAAAGAAAAATGGGGCAACACACGGATAACTGTTAACATCCGATATATCTCGATATTTCGAAATTATCGCGATATTTTGCTACCGATATATCGGTTCATCCGATATTTTCCTTCCGATATATCGGTTCATCCGATATTTTCCTTCCGATATATCGGTTCATCCGATATTTTCCTTCCGATATATCGGTCCATCCGATATTTTCCTTCCGATACATCGGTTCGTCCGATATTTTCCTTCCGATACATCGGTTCCTCCGATATTTTCCTTCCGATACATCGGTTCGTCCGATATTTTCCTTCCGATACATCGGTTCCTCCGATATTTTCCTTCCGATATATCGGTTCATCCGATATTTCCTTCCGATATATCGGTTCATCCGATGTTTTCCTTTCGATATATCGGTTCATCCGATATTTTCCTTCCGATACATCGGTTCATCCGATATTTTCCTTCCGATATATCGGTTCATCCGATATTTTCCTTCCAATATTTTATTCGATATTGATATTGATCCGATTTTTGAAAAATTTCGTATCGGATAAAATATCGGAAGGAAGGCCATATCGAATTGACCCTAGGTGGTGCGGTAAAAAACCGAGAAAACGCCGGAAAATCTGTTAAGAAGGGGGAGTTTTTAGGGCAAAAGACTGTGGAAAACGAAATTAATGTGTCTATCAGTGGTAAGACTGAGGAAATCGTGCCGAAATTCGGTTTTTCAGGGGTTTAAGTCTGAGAAAAACGTTCAAAAATCCTGTTAAAGGGTTTTTTTTTTGGCAAGAAAGGTTTTGGAAATCGCCCTTAAAAGGTCTTTTTTGGTTTGAAGGACGAAAAATGGGGAGTTTCATCGATGAAAAACGCCCTCAAAGTGTGCTTCTCGGCATAAAGGCCTAGAAAAACGCCAAAAAATCTGGTAAAAACGGTATTTCTTGGCAGAAAAACCAAGCAAAACGGCCAAAAATCCGTTTTTTTTGGACCAAAGATTGCGAAAAACGCCTTTTAAAGGGTTTTCTTGGTAGAAAGGACGAGAAAATTAGATATTCCATGGTAAAGAGACCGTGGAAAACGACCGAAAAAGTGTTTTAACTGTTGGAAACTCACTCGATATGTTTTTCTCGGTAGAAAGATTGAGGAAAACGCCCACAAATCTGGTAAAAACGGTATTTCTCGGCAGAAAGACCAAGCAAAACGACCAAAAATCCGGTTTTTCGGACAAAAGATTGCGAAAAACGCCTTTTAAAGGGTTTTCTTGGTTGAAAGGACGAGAAAATCAGATATTCCATGGATAAAAGACTGTGAAAAACGACCGAAAAAGTGTTTTAACTGTTGGAAACTCACTTGATATTTTTCTCGGTAGAAAGATTAAGGAAAACGCCCACAAATCTGGTAAAAACGGTATTTCTCGGCAGAAAATCCAAGCAAAACGACCAAAAATCCGGTTTTTTCGGACAAAAGATTGCGAAAAACGCCTTTTAAAGGGTTTTCTTGGTTGAAAGGACGAGAAAATCAGATATTCCATGGATAAAAGACTGTGAAAAACGACCGAAAAAGTGTTTTAACTGTTGGAAACTCACTTGATATATTTTTCTCGGTAGAAAGATTTAGGAAAACGCCCACAAATCTGGTAAAAACGGTATTTCTTGGCAGAAAGACCAAGCAAAACGGCCAAAAATCCGGGTTTTTAGACAAAAGAAGGCAAGAAACGCCTTTTAAAGGGTTTTCTTGGTAAAAAGGACGAGAAAATCAGATATTCCATGGCAAAAAGACCGTGAAAAACGACCAAAAAAGTGTTTTAACTGTTGGAAACTTACTTGATTGATTTTTCTCGGTAGAAAGACAAAGGAAAACACCTTCAAATCGGGGATCATCGTACCTGAATCCTTTGCGATCGCCGGGTGTTCTTTTCTCCCTATCTCAGTCCTCAAGGATTTTTATTCCGGCTGCAAAATTCTTCCTTCTATAAAACTGTCCTGGGCAGGACATCCTCGGAGTAGGTCGACAGTTCGAATGTCTTCATTTTCCATCCACCTAAAACACGACAATTTACTATCTTATTAATTAAATACCTAATTCTTAGTTCATAATAAATTTTAAAAAAAGTCACACCTTTTCCAGTTTGTCCGGATCTCAAAAACAGGATCTATCTGTATTAAAAATGAAGGTTTATGTATGAAAAAAACAGAAACAAAACTTAAAAACGGGCAAATATCCAAAAGATAGTTTATTTTATTTCTTATGAGTATTAAGAATAAAAAAATATAAATATTTATATGACCGCTCCTCTGCGATATGGTAATTATTAAAAAAATGTTTTTATTACTTTAATTTATTGTAGTGTCGTTAAATTGTGGGGAGGTTCGAAAAACGGTCGGCGAAGTATAGAATGATCATGCATCGATAAATCTTTTTTTTTTTCTTTCTCCGAAATGAAAATTGTAGGTACGGACAGATTTATTTACATTTAATAGCCGATATTCGAAGTAAAAGATCACGTAGGTTTAATAACGTTGCTTCTAGAAGCCGATAATGGGGGAGGGAACCTCATTTACTTTACATTTCCATCGGGTAAACAATTAAAATGTGAAGAATGTGTCACAAGTTTTTCATTTGTCTAATTAGAGAGAGTCGGTATTTATATGGAAGTTGCCCGTTTAGACCGGTTGAGCAATAACCGCGTAGGATAAGGGAGTCATCATCGACTATTTTTTCTTTTTACATTGATTGATTCCGCCGTAAACGAATTTAATTTCTCAATTAAATATAATTATTATGGGAAAGAGTATGATTGTCGCGAAGGATTGTAGCCAGGAAGATCGATATCTTGAGGGAGAGTAGATGATGTAATTATTAACGCTTGGCGGTGCGGAACGCTCAAGTGACCATTTTTAAAATTACCTGATGTGATGTCCCCCATTCCTTTTGCCAAGGGTGGCCATTTTTCCCAGATTTTTGGGGAAAGATTTCCATTTTTGCGGGGAGAAAAACTGATAAAAGAACCTGTGATGTCCCCATTGCTTCGGGATCAATTTTAACTTCCTTAAAGAAGTTATTGTGATACCCTCCACGTCGGGTTTTTGGGGAGGGGTCTTCCAGACCCCAGAGGGTCAAATTGATCTTTACCGATCTCAACTTTGTCTGTGGTGCCGGCCGGCCGTAGCATTTTTTTCCGGAACACTTTACGGCCACAGTTTTCATCCGATTTTCACCAAATTTTCACACTTTCTTTAGGCGGTGAACAAGAATGTAACGAGGGCGATTTTGGAATTTCGAAAAAATGTCTTTTGAAATTTTAAAAAATTCGCTGCGGCCGAAAAGTTGGTCCGATTTTTACCAAATTTTCACCAATTACGCCTTATATTTTGACGAATTTTCGGTGTAAAAAAATTGCCACTTTTTAATTATTATTTTTATTAGTAGGGAGAAATTCCATACTTCTACGCATTACGAGAGGCACATACCTAGGCCAAAGAGCCCATTATTTTACCTTGACACTTAAAAAAATTTTCAAAGAAAATCCGGAAAATTTTTCGAAAAAAAAAGCTTCCCCCTCACTTATACTTCCCTCCCTAATACTTTCTCCTTCTTTATACTTTTCCTCCCTTCGTTATACTTTCGTTCCCTTTTTCTTCCCCCTCCGTTTTACTTCCCCCTCCGTTATACTTCCCCCTCTGTTATACTTCCTCTCCGTTATACTCCCCTCTGTTATACTTCCCCCTCCGTTTTACTTCCCCCTCCGTTATACTTCCCCCTCTGTTATATTTCCTCTCCGTTATACTCCCCCTCTGTTATACTTCCCTCTCCGTTATTTTTACCTTGACATTTAGAAAAATTTTCGGAAAAACGAACTTGAAAAATTTTTCAAAAAAAAAACCGGAAAATTTTTCGAAAACAAAAAAAAAACTCCCCCTCCCTTATACTTACCCCTCCTTTATACTTTCCCTCCCTTCGTTATACTTTCGTTCCTTTATACTTCCCCCTCTGTTATACTTCCCCCTCCGTTATACTTCTCCCTCCTATAAACTTTCCCCTCCTATATTGTTACTTCTCTTTAAGGATGTTTTAGTTGGAAGCTCTTCAAACAAGTACTTTAGCCAGGGAGGCCATTTTACCAGATTTTGGCTAAAAAAACGAATTTTTGGGGAAAGATTTCCATTTTTGCGAGGAGAAAAATTGCTAAGAGAACCTATGATGTCCCCATTGCTTCCGGATCAATTTTTATCCGAGAGAAGCCATTTTTACCAGAATTTTATGTGAAAGATCTCCATTTTTCGGGGGAGAAAAACTGATAAAAAAAGACCTTGTAGTCGATCTATATAACCCCCACCTTGTTAATGTTAATTTATACTTGAAAAGAAATCTAGGAGGCGGTCTTACTACTCTAGAATTGTAATTGTGAACGGCCATTGTCTAACAACCTACTGACAGGTTCTACCACTCAATCAACACCTATCATTATCGAGAAATAAGGTTTATTTTATTAACATCCATCCCCTTAATAGGTAATTACATCAAAACCACTCTTGTAGTGAAAGCCAATCTTAATTTATTACATTCTTTTCGTTTTATTGTTTAAAATTATTGTGTTAATTTTAGGTAGATTTCTTTTCTTCAAAAATCTACCTATTGTAATGTACCAAGTAGTCGCAGATTCAAAAAATTTTCTATACGTTTTTCGTTTCATACCTCCTGGACCCCAAAACCATCCTCAGTTGAAAAGTTTATATATATATATATATTAGCACGATAACTGGAGCAATTTTAATGTGAGGGTGACGATATCCGGTATTTAGAGCTTTTATCTCAATAGCTCGGACGAGTTCGTTAATGGCTGAAATCGGACCAGCGATTCACCTACTTTACTTAGGGCTTAAAAGACAAAATTGGCATTTTCTATTGAAATCCTAGTCCTTTTGCAAAAAAAACTTTAAGACCTCTGCGAGGGCGTGTAAAAAATTAATTAAAGCAGGTTTGGACGAGCCAGGCGCAAAATATTAAACTAGCTAAACTTTAAAAAAAATTTGAATTTATACCGGGAAATTATTATATATTTTATTAATAAAATTATCAGATGTTTTTCTAGGGGCTCAGTGGCGCAATTTTTCTTATATCATCATTTTTATAACATAATTATATTTTGTGTTTATACATGTATTAATTTTAATCATGAAAAGAAATCTACCTTTTAGTCCCTGCTACCGCAGGGTCATTATTTTATTCCATTTTTTTTGGGTAACCATGGCTTCAAAGTGGTTACGTCTTAAGAAAAATGGCAAAATATCGTGAGTGTAAATTTTTTTTTGTAGACTTTATGCGTATAGTTGTTTCGAGTCACGCGATTGTAACTATATTATAACGTCAATAAATATAGATTTTGAGTTGGTTTAATAAATATTGCTTTACGTTTAACTGTCTGTTTAGAAAGTTAACGAAATATTGAGCAATCGATTTTAATTTTTTAAGATCGGGAAGTGTGCCAATAATATTTTATTTCTTGAGGTAGGGAGACGAGGAGGCAATCGGCGAAAAGGGGCATCAGGTCGGTAATTTCACCTTTGCGTACTTTTTGTTGGAGCCGAATTCTCTGAATAGTTATGAAAAGAAAAGCCACAATTTACCGGATTTCAGTAGTTTTTTCACGGTATTTTATCCAAGGAAAACCTGATTCTAAGGCAGTGTTTCTCAACCTTTTTGAAGCCTGCGCCCCCCCCCCCCCCCCAAGAGGAGGAAAATACTTACCGCCACTTCTCTACTTAAGAAAAAAAAATAATTAACTGGCCAGTAAATTTTTTTAACGGCCGGATAAATTTTTGCCCTTTACTTAACGGGGGGGGGGGTTTAAATTCTTTAACGGGTGGTTAAGTTTTTACCCTTTACTTAACGGGCCGGTTAAATTTTTTAACGGGCGGTTAAGTATTTACCCTTTACTTAACAGGCCAGTTAAATTTTTGCCCTTTACTAATCAGGCCGGATAAATTTTTGCCCTTTATTTAACGGGCCGGTTAAATATTTGCCCTTTACTTAACGGGGAGGGGGGGGGGGGTTAAATTTTTGCCCTTTGCTTAACGGGCCGGTTAATTTTTTTAACGGCCGGATAAATTTTTGCCCTTTACTTAACGGGGGGGGGGGGGGTTTAAATTCTTTAACGGGTGGTTAAGTTTTTACCCTTTACTTAACGGGCCGGTTAAATTTTTTAACGGGTGGTTAAGTTTTACCCTTTACTTAATGGGTCGATTAAATTTTTGCCCTTTGCTTAACGGGCCGGTTAAATTTTTGCCCTTTACTTAACAGGCCAGTTAAGTATTTGCCTTTACTAACAGGGTAGTTAAATTTTTGCCCTTTACTGAACAGGCAAGTTAAATTTTTGCCCTTTACTTAACAGGCCAGTTAAATTTTTGACCTTTACTTAACGGGCCGGTTAAATTTTTGCCCTTTACTTAACAGGCCAGTTAAATTTTTGCCCTTTATATAACGGGCCGGTTAAATATTTGCCCTTTACTTAACGGGGGGGGGGGGTTAAATTTTTGCCCTTTGCTTAACGGGCCGGTTAATTTTTTTAACGGCCGGATAAATTTTTGCCCTTTACTTAACGGGGGGGGGGGGGTTAAATTCTTTAACGGGTGGTTAAGTTTTTACCCTTTACTTAACGGGCCGGTTAAATTTTTTAACGGGTGGTTAAGTTTTTACCCTTTACTTAATGGGTCGATTAAATTTTTGCCCTTTGCTTAACGGGCCGGTTAAATTTTTGCCCTTTACTTAACAGGCCAATTAAGTATTTGCCTTTACTTAACAGGGCAGTTAAATTTTTGCCCTTTACTTAACAGGCCAGTTAAATTTTGCCCTTTACTGAACAGGCAAGTTAAATTTTTGCCCTTTACTTAACAGGCCAGTTAAATTTTTGACCTTTACTTAACGGGCCGGTTAAATTTTTGCCCTTTACTTAACGACCCGGTTAAATTCTTTAACGGCCGGTTAACTTTTTACCCTTTGCTTAACGGGCCGGTTAAATTTTTACCCTTTGCTTAACGGGCCGGTTAAATTTTTTAACGGGTGGTTAAGTTTTTACCCTTTACGTAACGGGCCGGTTAAATTTTTTAACGGGTGGTTAAGTCCTTTTACTTAACGGGCGGCGTTAATTATCGCATTAATAAAATAATTAAAAAAAAAAAAAAGGACTCACGCCTCCATGGCTGGCCACTTAGCCATTTCCCCCCTATTACCCAAATTTTGCATAACGCCCCAGAGTAACTTCCCAGCGGGTATCGCCCCCTTTTGAGAATCACTGCTCTAAGGGAAAATCAGAACGACCCTTTGGGCGGAAAAACACCGTCTTTCTGCCGAGAAACATACTTTGAGGGCGTTTTTCATGGTTTTTTTTATCCAAGGGACCTGATTTTAATGTCCTTTCAACAAAAAAAGACCTTTTAAGGGGCGTTTTTCTATATCTTTTGTGCGGGAAAACAACCTTTAACTTTCGGACGTTTTATCTTTCAGCCAACTTTTTACCAGATTTTTGGTCGTTTTTCTCGGTTTTTTTAGCCTTCGAAAAAAAGAAAAACTATTTGAAATCTGGGTGCTCTGAAGTCAACATGCTCTAGAAATTCTATCTATTTTGAATAGGATTCCTATAAAATTAACCAAGTATGGACATTATCGTAAGTGCCACATCGAAGGCATCAAGGTTGTCACATTTTACATTGTCACACTTGGACAAAAGAATCGAATATAAAAGGCGCTTTTGAAATCCACTCAAAACGGACGAAAATTGGCAACAGTTCGCACTTTTTTTATTCTCATCAAAAGTTTCTCTCGACATTGACGAAATAAAGTCCCCCCAGATGACGTTTTTATTGAGATTTCGCTAAATCGTAGATCCTAAAAGCAGCTTCGATGATAATGTACGACAAGGGTGATTCATAAAGTTTCGAACATCGGATTTCCCACTGCATTAAAACGGTCTCTATATGGAACTTATGTAAAGCCAGAAATTCCGATCTAATAAAGATAAAACGGAAATATTCCGGTGCGCCTAACTTTCTTTCAAATCATGTTCCACCGAAATCCCATTATTACCCAAATGATCGTCATTAACTTAAAAGGATAACAAGAAAAAAGTCCCAGCATTCCGGAATATCTTTGTTTAATAAATTTTTATTATTTTTCAATTTTTTTATTGATAACTCACGCTTTGGGATACTCGAAAACGACGTCACTTTTCTTCATGATAATTATCGCCTTTCAGACCTATTCTTATTCAATTTTAAACGTCCTAGTAATATCTTGGGGAAGAAGGAAAAAAAACTCTTCTTCTCATTAAAAAAAACGTCTTTACACGAAGTAGCCTGGTCAGGTGGGTAGTTTGTTGTCACGATCACACGTGTGAATGATGATTCGTGGATTTCTTTTCAGATTTAACAGCTCCTTTCACAAACTTAACGATTTCGCCCCCTTTTTCTCTCTCTCTCCCTTAAATTTTTTAAATAAATTGATTATAGAGACAATTAAAATTCAAGTAAAATTCTGGAATTCCATAGATAAAACGTCAGTTATAAACTCGACTATTTTACAAGAGGTCAATCTCTAGGCGTATTCAATCTTTTGTTAAAATCTTCTTTTGATAGAGACGCTGAAGATCTTCGGATAAATGGCGTTAGATAAAATTTTAAGTATTGGGAAGGTTTTAGTGTCTTAATAACTTGAGGAATGAAATTGCTTCGACCTAAAGGTATTCTTTAAGTTTTTTACGGCTGATAAGAACTAAGGTACTTTCCTTTGGGCTTGAATGCAAAATACATTATAGCTTTGTTAAACCGCAGTTTGAAACTTGTTTGAAACTCCTGGAGCACGCGCAGAAGGATTTGGACATCAAAGACGTCGTTCAAATCGTTTGTCCGACACATATGATGTCAAATTAAACGTGCAAATCCATCTGCGCATGCTCCAGTATCAGACCAGTTTCAAACTGGGGTTGGAACAAAGATTGTATTTAACTTGAAAGTTCCTCTTTCGACCAAAAACTTCCTTTTTTTACCAGATTTTAAGTTTTCCTCTATTTTTGAATCTCTAGGCGTTATCAATCTTTTGTTAAAATCATCTTTTGATAGAGACGCTGAAGATCTTCGGATAAAAAGCGTTTGAGGAAAATTTAAGTATCGGGAAGGTTTTAGTTTCTTAATAACTTGAGGAATGAAATAGCTTCGACCTAAACGTAGATATTCTTTGAGCTTTTTTACGGCTGATTAGAAATAAGATACTTTCCTTTGGGATTGAAAGCAAAATATGCATAGTAGTTATATACATAGCTTTGTTCCAACCGCAGTTTGAAACTGGTTTGTAACTCCTGGAGCATGCGCAGAAGGATTTGGACGTCAAATTAGACGGCAATGCTTACAATTAACTTGAAAGTTCCTCTTTCGACCGAAAAACTTTTTATTTTACCAGATTTTAAGGAGTTTTACTCTATTTTTGTACCAAAAAACTCCCTTTAAAAAAATTTACAGGCGTTTTACTCGGTTTTTTGATCTAGAAACCTTCTTTTCGACGATATTTTTGGGTTTTTCTCGGTCTTTCGGCCGAGAAACCGCCTTTTAAAAAGATTTTGGGGCTTTTAAGAAACCGGCGGCTGTAGGTCGCCATTTTTGGCATAGAGCTACAAAAAAAGGCGCCATTTTTGGCATATAAATACGGAAAAGGCGCAATTTTTGGCATAGAGCTACGAAAAGGGCGCCTTTTTTTGGCATAGAGCTACTAAAGGGGCGCCATTTTTGGCATAGTGTTACGAAAAGGGCGCAATTTTGGCATAGAGCTACGAAAAGAAGCCGTTTTTGGCATAGAGCTACGAAAAGGGCGCCATTATTGGAATAAAGCTACGAAAAGGTCGACATTTTTGGCATACAGCTACGAAAAGGGCGCCATTTTTGGCATACAGCTACGAAAAGGGCGGCATTTTTGGCATAGAGCTAAGAAAAGGGGGACATTTTTGGCATCGAGCTACGAAATGGGCGCCATATTTGGCATATAGTTACGATAAGGGCGCCATTTTTGGCATAGAGCTACGATAAGGGCGCCATTTTTGGTATACAGCTACGAAAAGGGCGCAGTTTTGGCATAGAGCAACGAAAAGGGCGCCATTTTTGGAATAAAGCTACGAAAAGGTCGACATTTTTGGCTTACAGCTACGAAAAGGGCACCATTTTTGGCATATAGATACTAAAAGGGCGCCTTTTTTGGCATAGTGCTACGAAAAGGGCGCCGTTTTTGGCATAGAGCTACTAAAAGGGCGCCATTTACGGCATAGAGCTGGTTGACTATTACTTTCTTTACTTTTATGTATTTTTATAAAAATTTTCTACTTCTACTTGGCTACCTAAGATTACGTAAAATTATAATTTTTTTTCTACTTAGAAAATCCTTCTCGGACTTTATACTTTCCCTGGACAAACAGCAAGTCATGGTGTCGGATTATATCAAGAAAGCGACCTTAGGGCGTGAAGGGACTCGGACACGCTAATCAGAATATGTGAAAGCCCTTTTTTTATTTCTTTCCTTTGGGACAAAAGGTGGGAAGGCCGAAGGGATTGATTGATACGTGAAGGGCACTTAAAAGGACCGTCCTCGAGTGCTAACGGTTTTAAAACCGGCGGAAAGGATAAAGAATAAAAAAAGAGTCCCAATTATTCCAAACCGACAAGTCATGACGGCTTATTCAGAAGAGGCTACAATAAAACAACTCTGTGGTTTCCATTAGGTATCACCAGAGGACGCAGCAAGTTTCTCCTAATCTCGTTACAGCCTTTTATCTTCCCGGATATAACGTTTCTTAATTTTCTACGCCTCGAACAAATTAAGACCTTGTTGGTCAAAATAGATAAATAGTAAAAAGAAGCTATGATTTGTATAAACTTCAAAATTAAGTTAAGTCATGCCTTTTTTGCGCTACTAATGAAGACATTTCTGAAAGCAACTTTTTATTTACTTTTTTTTGAAAATTAAGTAATTTAAGCTCATAACTTTTAATTATTTGAAAGATTACAACGCGGAAATTTTTAAAGAAAATATAAATTTTCTAGAGGAATTTATGAAACCGGGGGCCCGTGGTGAGGACTAAAGGCCATTTGTGGCCTGACTCTGATGAAGCAGAGAGTACCCGATAGTTATCTCGGGAGGGGTACCGGAGAGTAAAATAAGTACAATTTCAAGAACGAAATTACGCTTTCTTAATGGTTGGAACTGAGAACTCGTAAGCGTTTCAATCTGGTCGACTACGTGAGCGACGGACACGATGTCTCCACCAAAATTAGAAGCGGGTGAAATTTCGAAGTTTTCTTATTTTTAAGTCACGGATTTTGTATCACCGGTCGCCTATAACAATGTTAATGTATTCGAAAAGGGCGCCATTTTTGGCATAGAAATACGAAAAGGGTGCCATTTTGGTATAGAAATACGGAAAAGGCGCCATTTTTGGCATAGAAATACGGAAAAGGCGCCATTTTTGGCATATAAATTCGATAAGGGTGCCATTTTTGGCATAGAAATACAGAAAAGGCGCCATTTTGGCATAGAGCTACGAAAAGGGCGCCATTTTTGGCACAGAGCTACTAAAAGGGCGCCATTTTTGGAATAGAGCTACGAAAAGGGCGCCATTTTTGGAATAGAGCTACGAAAAGGGCGTTGTTTAGGCGTAGAGCTACGAAAAGGGCGCCATTTTAGGCATAGAGATACGAAAAGGGCGCCGTTTAGGCATAGAGCTACGAAAAGTGCGCCATTTTTGGCATAGAGCTACGAAAAGGGTGCCATTTTTGGCATAGAAATACGGAAAGGGTGCCAATTTTGGCATAAAAATACAGAAAAGACGCCATTTTTGGCATAGAAATACGGAAAAGGCGCCATTTTTGGCATAAAAATACGGAAAAGGCGCCATTTTTGGCATATAAATACGAAAAGGGTGCCATTTTTGGCATAGAAATACGAAAAGGGTGGCATTTTTGGCATAGAAATACGGAAAGGGCGCCATTTTTGGAATAAAGCTACGAAAAGGGCGCCATTTTTGGCATAGAAATACAAAAGGTCGCCATTTTTGGCATAGAAATACGGAAAGGGTGCCAATATTTGCATAGAAATACAGAAAAAGCGCCATTTTTGGCATAGAAATACGGAAAGGGCGCCATTTTTGGCATAGAGCTACGAAAAGGGCGCCATTTTTGGCACAGAGCTACTAAAAGGGCGCCATTTTTGGAATAGAGCTACGAAAAGGGCGTTGTTTAGGCGTAGAGCTACGAAAAGGGCGCCATTTTAGGCATAGAGATACGAAAAGGGCGCCGTTTAGGCATAGAGCTACGAAAAGTGCGCCATTTTTGGCATAGAGCTACGAAAAGGGTGCCATTTTTGGCATAGAAATACGGAAAGGGTGCCAATTTCGGCATAGAAATACAGAAAAGGCGCCATTTTTGGCATAGAAATACGAAAAGGGCGCCATTTTGGCATAGAGCTATGAAAAGGGCGCCATTTTTGGCACAGAGCTACTAAAAGGGCGCCATTTTTTGCATAGAGCAACGAAAAGGGCGCCATTTACGCTTTCTTAATGGTTGGAACTGAGAACTCGTAAGGAGCGACGGACACGATGTCTCCACCAAAATTAGAAGCGGGTGAAATTTCAAAGTTTTCTTATTTTAAGTCACGGATTTTGTATCACCGGTCGCCTATAACAATGTTAATGTATTCGACCCGGGTTGATCAGGTGAGGAGCCCTCCCGGCCTATTTTCCTGTTTAGCATACAATCAGTGCTCAAACCCTCGAGGCCTAAAAGCCTCCCAAACACATCTATAATAAATTATCAGCCAGATAGGATCTGACCCCGACCCTTGCGAGGGTGGACAAAACGAGATTATCCGACATCCACATCTTTTAAATTGTCTATCACGATCATTCACTGCAATTTTTTAAAATTGAAAAAATAAAAGGAAAGTACCCTCTATCGAAAAAAAAGGATTTCAAGGTTTAGGCGTAGCTATTGTTTTATTAAAGGCGGACATTCAAAGAGGATATTCGGCCTATGGGCTAGACCAAAATGGTAATTGAAAAGGGGCCAACGGTCACGGTCAAACGGTCATGATCTAAAGATACTATTGTCGAAATTGATACCCTGATTAAAAAATGAAGTAACCCACCGATATTTATCATTCCTTTGTTTATAAAAAGAAATTCATTTTTCCTTTTTTCGGACCTCCAATTCAAAATATGTTGACATTTTATTATGGGAATGGATGCTATATTGTTTGAAAATAACGGGAGCTTAGGTCCTGATCGTGATCTTGAAATCTGGAACCAAACCGGAGTTGAGGGTGAAAAGATACTTTATTGAAAAGTGAAGAAAACAAAAGATTCCAGAAATTTTACAGATTTTTAAGCAGAAAAACCACCTAAATATGCCTATGAAAAGCATAAAAATGTGCAAATTTGAGAAGGGAACGTGGAAAACAGCCAATTATGTGGTTTATCGGCAAATATACCGAGAAAAACGTTCCTGAATTCGCTAAAGAGGAAGTAAACGCCCCAAAATCTTTTTAAAAAGGCGGCTTCTCGGCGGAAAGAAGGTTTTTAGGCCAAAAAAGCGAGTAAAAATCCTGTAAATTTTTTTAAAGGGAGTTTTTTGGTCCAAAAATGGAAGAAAAGTCCTTAAAATCTGGTAAAAAAGGAAGTTTTTCGGTCGAAAGAGGAACTTTCAAGTTAAAAGTAAGCTTTGTTCCAACCGCAGTTTGAAACTGTTCCGAAACTTCTGGAGCATGCGCTAAGATACTTTATTGAAAAGTGAAGAAAACAAAAGATTTAGAAAATTTCGGAATTTGTACGGATTTTTAAGCAGAAAAACCACCAAAATATGCCTATGAAAAGCATAAAAATGTTCAAATTTGAGAAGGGAACGTGAAAAACACCCTATGATGTGGTTTATCGGCAAATATACCGAGAAAAACGATCCTGAACTCGCTATAAAGGGGTTAAACGCCCCAAAATCTTTTTAAAAGGCGGTTTCTCGGCCGAAAGACCGAGAAAAACCGAAAAATATCATCCCAAAAGTAGGTTTTTAGGCCAAAAATCCGAATAAACGCCTGTAAATTTTTTTTAAAGGGAGTTTTTTGGTCCAAAAATGGAGGAAAACTTCTTAAAATCTGGTAACAAAAAAAACTGATGCTCGAAAAGATACATTATTGAAAAGTGAAGAAAACAAAAAATTTAGAAAATTCCAGAATTTGTACGCATTTTTAAGCAGAAAAACTACCAAAATATGCCTATGAAAAGCATAAAATTGTTCAAATTTGAGAAGGAAATGTGAAAAGCACACAATGATGTAGTTTATCGGCAAATATACCGAGAAAAACTGTCCTGAACTCGCTATAAAGGGGTTAAACGCCCCAAAATCTTTTTAAAAGGCGGTTTCTCGGCCGAAAGACCGAGAAAAACCGAAAAATATCATCCCAAAAGTAGGTTTTTAGGCCAAAAATCCGAATAAACGCCTGTAAATTTTTTTAAAGGGAGTTTTTTGGTCCAAAAATGGAGGAAAACTTCTTAAAATCTGGTAACAAAAAAACTGATGCTCGAAAAGATACATTATTGAAAAGTGAAGAAAACAAAAAATTTAAAAAATTCCAGAATTTGTACGGATTTTTAAGCAGAAAAACTACCAAAATATGCCTATGAAAAGCATAAAAATGTGCAAATTTGAGAAGGAAACGTGAAAAACACTCAATGAGGTAGTTCATCGGCAAATATACGGAGAAAAACGGTCCTGAACTCGCTAAAAAGGGTTTAAACGCCCCAAAATCTTTTTAAGAGGCAAACCGAGGAAAACCAAACAATATCTACTGAGGTTATTTCACCCTCGCGTCAGTGGTGTTTTCCGTCGGAAAAGTTCATTTAGGTACATTGGGTTCAATTTGGGGACCGCCCGCTTTGAACCCTGGACCCCATTGATGAACGCCGTATCGCAATGTTTGGGATTAACGCCTTAACACGCGCGGCCACCGCGACGCTATCAAAACAAGGTTTTTAGAAAAACTATTTGAACGACGTCTTAGACGTCCAAATCCTTCGGCGCGTGCTCCCGGAGTTTCGAACCAGTTTCAAACTGCGGTTGAAAAAAGCCTGTAAATTTTTTTAAAGGGAGTTTTTGGTCTAAAAATAGAGGCAAACTCCTTAAAATCTGGTAAAAAAGGAAGTTTTCGGTCGAAAGAGGAACTTTCAAGTTAAATGTAAGCTTGTTCCAACCGCAGTTTGAAACTGGTCTGAAACTTCTGGAGCATGCGCTCCAGATACGCGAAACGATACTGTAGTAAAAAGTGAAGAAAAAAAAAGATTTAGAAAATTTCGGAATTTTTGCGGATTTTTAAGCAGCAAAACCATCAAAATATGCCTATGAAAAAAATAAAAAGATTTGTGGTTTATCGGCAAATATACCGAGAAAAACGTTCCTGAACTCGCTAAAAAGGGTTTAAGTTCTAAGCTTCCTGGGGTTTTTCTTTCAACTCCTCCACCCTATTTATGGCTCCAGAAACTATAATTTTGGGTTTAGCCAACCTCTTAAGACAAAGAAAAATTTTTACCACATTTTCAGTAGTTTTCTCGGTTTACGGATCCCTTTTACAAAATTTTCTGACGTTTTCCTTGTTTTGTGGCGTTGAAAACTTCTTTTTTAAGTGATATTTTGCCAGAAAAATTCCCATTTTATCAGATCTTTAGCGAAGAAACACTCTTTTCCTCATAAACTCCGCTAGATAAACCAGTAGAACAAGAAAATCTCGTAAATACGCAATAATATAAATGGGCAAACGTAGATGACACATGAAAGAAGAGGAGCTACCGGAGAAAACTCCCTCACTCCTTTTTTTAAACCCTATTAAAGAAGATAACAAGTGAAAAGAAAAGAGAGGAAAAAGTCAACCTCCGGGATTTATTCGACGCCGGCCAGATTAAAATCGCACGAGTGTGAGAGAGTGGGAAAGAATCACGGGGCGGCGCATCTCAAATAACGTTTTATCCCTTCTCAGAGCCTACGTACTTTTATTTAGTGCCAACAACTTCAATTAGACTCCGTGAATCGAATTACCATTAGTCTTTTTTTCCCATTTAAATTTTTTATCTCTTAATTAGTTTTCATTCGTAACTAATCAGAATTTTTTAAAATTTTGCTACGATTTCTTAGTTCCAAAGGGTATTTTAGCATTAAATATGGATGTTTGCTACTGAATAAAATGCAAAATGCAATACACGTAATCGCCTTCTATACCAGCTTTTAGCCTAGATTTATATGCGAAAGTGGGGAAAAAAATCGTTTAATTAAATGTTGAAATATGGAGCAAAAAAAAATTTTTTTCTCTCTTTCACACCTGTGAAAATCTGGTTTCGAACCGGAAGTTTTAACTCACTCGCTTTAAAAAAAATCACCATCTTTTAAAAAATGGAGAATACAAATGTGCATCATTTAAAAATCCCCTTTGGCTGTTGGCATTTCGGTCAATGTGGAGCACATTGTCTGACCCTGCTTGAGTATTCTTTACCCTTGACCTTTTTTGAAAAACAAATTTTTCTCCCCTTTTCTTTCTAACGATACGATTCCGTTTTGATAAATGGGGTTGCGGGGGTGCGAGCGATTGACCCCGAGACGATTTTTTGACGCCTTCCATTGTTCTGAGGCTCCCCTAGGGGTTTGTTCTTAAACTTTTTTTTTAAGTCACGAAAAAAAAAAATTTTTATGGTTTACAGATCAGATCAAGATTTTAAAAACATGACTTCATTATAAAAACTCGCCATGGGTAATACAATATTAGCCAAAATTCGTAGCTCTATGCCAAAAATGGCGTCCTTTTCGTAGCTCTATGCCAAAAATGGCGCCCTTTTTGTAGCTCTATGCCAAAAACGGTGCCCTTTTAGTAGCTCTATGCCTAAACAGCACCCTTTTCGTTGATCTATGCAAAAAAAGGCGCCATTTTCGTATTTCTATGCCGAAAATGTCGCAATTTTCGTAGATCTATGCCAAAAATGGCGCCTTTTTCGTATTTTTAAGCCAAATATGGCACACTTTTCGTAGGTCTATGCCGAACATGGCGCCCTTTTCGTATTTCTTTGCCAAAAATGTCGCAATTTTCGTAGATCTATGCCAAAAATGGCGCCTTTTTCGTATTTTTAAGCCAAATATGGCACACTTTTCGTAGGTCTATGCCGAACATGGCGCCCTTTTCGTATTTCTTTGCCAAAAATGTCGCAATTTTCGTAGATCTATGCCAACAATGGCGCCTTTTCTTATTTTTAAGCCAAATATGGCACTTTTCGTAGGTCTATGCCGAAAATGGCGCCCTTTTCGTATTTCTATGCCGAAAATGGCGCCCTTTTCGTATTTCTTTGCCAAAAATGTCGCCCTTTTCGTAGATCTATGCCAAAAATGGCGCCCTTTTAGTATTTCTAAGCCAAATATGTCGCCTTTTTCGTAGTTCTATGCCAAAAATGGCGCCCTTTTCGTATTTCTATGCCAAAAATGTCGCCCTTTTCGTAGATCTATGCCAAAAATGGCGCCCTATTCGTAGCTCTATGCCAAAATTGAGCCCTTTTCGTAGATCTATGCCAAAAATGGCGCCCTTTTCGTAGCTCTATGCCAAAAACGGCGCCCTATTCGTAGCTCTATGCCAATAATGGCGCCTTTTTAGTAGCTCTATGCCAAAAACGGCGCCCTATTCGTAGCTCTATGCCAAAAATGGCGCCCTTTTAGTAGCTTTATGCCAAAAATGGCGCCCTTTTCGTATTTCTAAGCCAAATATGTCGCCCTTTTCGTAGCTCTATGCCAAAAATGGCGCCCTTTTCGTATTTCTAAGCCAAATACCTATGTCGCGCTTTTCGTAGATCTATGCCAAAAATGGCGCCCTTTTCGTATTTCTATGCCAAAAATTGTTTCAGGTTTTTCAATTTGGTAAAACCCATGTTTAAAAAAAAAAAAATGTTTCCTATTTTACACGTTTTTCGGGCATATCGGCGGTGGAAGTGCAAAAATGACCCCATAGCCTTTCCAGCCAATCAGCAAACAGAAAAACTATTTTTTAAATAGTCACGCTTAACTTTTAATAGTTTCTCAAGTAATTTACCGTTTTGAAATAAACAGATCTTTGGAAAATATGCTTTGAAAGGTCAAATATAGTTTTTAATGAAACGCGTAAAATAACCATAAGAAACGAAACTATAAATTTTTAAACAGTGACTAATAACTGATTTTTTTTGTTGTCTTTTTTGTATGAAAAAAAATCGTGACCTTTGAAAATTTCACATTATCCATGAATGTCAGGAGTAAAATATTCTCAGTTTTGCTTAACCTTTATATCCGTTTTCCTCCTTAAAACCTACCGGAAAGTGTGTAAATTAAAAAAGTGACCTTAAACTAATTTTATTTCGCGATAGATAACTGTTATGTAAATGATGAGCATTAACGCTTATGTTAATTTAATTCTTAGTAACTTTCATGACTACATGAGAGGCTCTTCATTTGCAATACAATACGGCCCCGTTGGGTCTTCTAAATGGCAGAATCATGGCATTTTTTGTTTTCTAGCTTGATTTTTGCGTGGGGTGTGTTCGGTTTTCTTTTTTTCGTACCTAGACAATGAGAAACACTTCCGCGTAAGCCACAAAGGTCATTTTGTTCTTGAAAAAATTACAGTGGTAGGGTTGAGGTAATGGAATTTCAAAAAATGTTTTTTCTTTATGTCTGTATCTTGGATGCTATGGTAATTCTAGAGTGTTTTCGTTCCCAGGGAATTGTGCGTGAATGCTCCAGTGGGGGAATCGAACCCACGACCACTGAGGGAATTAGGGAAGGACAGTTTAACTCCTCCTGAAATTCAAAATCGCTTTAGAAGAAGAAAAGCCCTAAAAGGATTAGTTGTCGAGGATCAGACTATGAAAACCCGGCCCTTCTCGTGCTTTTAAAATTGAATCATTTTTGAATCTTTTTCACCCATAGAAAATCCTCTGATCCTCAACGTCCGTTTTGCTGCAGAAATGATGATTTTTCTGCAGAAATGATGTTTTTGCTGCATAAATGATGTTTTTGCTGCATAAATGATGATTTTGGTGCAGAAATGATGATTTTGGTGCAGAAATGATGATTTTGGTGCAGAAATGATGATTTTGCTGCACTGCCCGGGCTGTGAA
This sequence comes from Orius insidiosus, assembly GCA_014119065.1. Lineage (NCBI taxonomy): Eukaryota > Metazoa > Arthropoda > Insecta > Hemiptera > Anthocoridae > Orius > Orius insidiosus. The sequence goes on along the minus strand of JACGAQ010000353.1, from coordinate 44,121 downwards.
GTTTTCAAGTGGAAGATATTTTCATTTTTTTAGAAAGCGCTTTAATAATGAAGGTCGAATTATGAAAAATCGACCTTATCTCTTTTTTCACCCATAGACAATCCCTCTGATCCTCAACGTCCGTTTTGCTGCAGAAATGATGATTTTGCAGCAGAAAGGATGATTTTGCTTCAGAAATGATGATTTGACTGCAGAAATGATGGTTTTGCTGCAAAAATGATGGTTTTGCTGCAGAAATGATGATTTTGCTTCAGAAATGATGATTTTACTGCAGAAATGATGGTTTTGCTGCAGAAATGATGGTTTTGCTGCAGAAATGATGGTTTTGCTGCAGAAATGATGATTTTGCTGCACTACCCGGGCTGTGAAGTTTCAAGTGAAAGATATTTTCATTTTTTTTAGAAAGCGCTTTAATAATGAATTTGTTTACATTGACGGCAGTATTTTTGTCAGATGAAATTTATGAGATGTATTTATTTTCCATAAAAAGATGCATCACGAAACAAGATTTTTCGGATAATTTGAAATTTCACTTTGTGTAGGCATGTAAAAAGGGTCCGGAGGGGTCGGAGGAGCCCTGGGTGAACAAAGACAAATGAGCGAGTGACGCAAGAAGGATGGAGAACGGTCATTTACGTTCATGTGTATTCATGGCAAAACAGACTCGTGTGACACAACAACAAGCACCAATTAAAGTACACCGTGTTTCCCTCAGCTCAAAATTTGCTTCAAACTTCACTTTTAGAAAAAAAATCCATAATTCTTGATATTTCATAACGTCCAGACTTATTGGAAGGTTCTCCAATATTCATTAATTTTAACGATTTCTCCTTGCTTAACTTTATGGTCCAATTATGATTTTCTATGGAGCGAGGTAGGAAACTATTAAGCGTAAAATTGTTAATCGACTCCGCTCTTCCAGGGGTGTCATTTTTTTTTCTATTATCCGAGAAATGTCAAGAATTTTATTTCGACGGTGAAACTATCGTTTTGGATAATTTTCGAAGGTGGAGAACGGTTGCGTGTGGAACCGCATTGTAGTCGCCATGTACCACTAATAACTTCCTAAAGAAAAAAAAAAAACTACTCGGTGGGCCTTTTATGAGGTTTCTATTTTTCAACCTCAAAAACAATGTAGTTTTAAAATAAAACTTTAAGAAAGATTATGTTGTCCACCTGAATAGGCCGAAACCGGTCCCTCTTCTTCATTTGCTATTTTACCTTCCCTAAAGAAGTTATTGAGATAAGTTTTCAACCGATTTTCACCAAATTTTAACACTTTCTTTAGCCGGTGAAGAAGAATGTAAAGAATGCGATTTTTGAATTACGAAAAAAATGGCGGAGATATGTCTGTTTGAAATTTTAAAAAAATTCGCTGCGGCCGAACCGTTGGTCCGATTTTCACCAAATTTTCACCAAATACTCCTTATATTTTTAAAAAAATTGCCACTTTTTAATTATTATTTTTTTTTAGTACGGAGAAATTTCATACTTCTACCCATTACGAGAGGCACATCCCTAGGCCAAAGAGCCCATTATTTCTACCTTGACCCTCAAAAATATTTTCGAAAAAAAAAAAGAACTTAAAAATTTTTTTTAAAAAAAAAACGCAAAAAAAAAAAACCCGGAAAATGTTGTAAAAAAAAAAAAATTTTTGACAAAAAAAACTTTAAAAATTTTTCGGAAAAAAAAAACTCGGAAAATTTAAAAAAAAAAAGAAAACCTGGAAAATTTTTGGAAAAAAACTTCCCCCTCCGTTATACTTCCCCTACTTTATACTTTCCCAATTTTTTCTGGAGCAAAATCATAATTTCTGGAGCAAAATCATCATTTCTGGAGCAAAATCATAATTTCTGCAGCAAAATCATCATTTCTGCAGCAAAACGGACGTTGAGGATCAGAGGGTGATTTATGGGTGAAAAAGAGATAAGGTTAATTTTTGGGGCCCTTTTAGCGCTTTCAAAAATGATTCGATTTCAATTGGAACAAAAGATGATTATACTTTCCCTTCCTTCTACTTCCCCCTCCTTTATACTTTCCCCCTATATACATCCCCCTTCGTTATACGTTCGTTCCCTTATACTTCCCCTCCTAAATTGTTACTTTTCTTTGAGGAAGTTTTCATTAGAAGCTCTTCAAACCAGTAGGTACTTTATTTTTAGGACCTTCGGAAAGTTTGTTGGACTTTAAACTTGAAAAAAAGTTTGAAAACGGAGGGGCTTATACGATTGCGACATGACCATTTCAATCGAGTTTAGGGTGCCAGACGTTCGCCGTCCGGTTCTAAACTTAAGTTCCAATTTAAACGCCATATTCGGAGCTATGCGGCGGGAGGATTGCACAAGTCGAACATTGCGTAACCCGGAATTTCTATTGCGGTTCTAAGTCGGGACAGCGCGGCGGCGAGTTCGCATTATAAAAAAAAAAGAAAAACGGAAGACTCATTTAAAACACAAAAAAAAAGATCTCATTCAAAACTCCCAAAATTCGCATTTTTCTAATTTTTCATTTTTTTTTTTTCTGGTTATTGCATTAACACGGATATAAATTCTAAAATAACGATTAAACACGTTTCTGACCCTATTCCGGTTGAAGATTTGCATAACTTGAATAAATTTACTGTTTAAATTGTTTTCCAACTTGGATTTACACGCAATCACCGGTTAGTTATGTTGAGCGGAGTTATTTCTCTTTTAAGGAAACAAAGAAAACACAACTTCCAAGAGGGACTATCTGATTAAAGAAAAGCGTCACTTAATATCGATTCTTTCAAATTGCTTTCGATTAGACGAAAAGGGCAAACGGGCCTATTGGGCCAATTTCGCACTTCCTTATGAGAAGGTAGAAAAGGAAGTTGAAGAAAAAGGATGTGTTTAAAATTGAGGATTTAGCGCTCCTGAAATTCTTTACCTAGAAATTGGAAACTTACTCTAAAATAGAGCAGCTGGATGTGTATTTTAAATCAATTTAAAATTTATTACATGCTATAAAATCAGGAAGGAAGAAGAGATTACAAAAATCTTAAAAACTTCTTTAAGGAAGTTAATAATTTTGCATTTAATTTTTATTGCGAAAATAGATAAAAAAAACTTCCTTAAAGAGAGTAACAATATAGGAGGGAAAGTATATGGAAAGGCGAAGTATATAGGAGGGGGAAGTCTTTGGGAAGGAGAGTATATAGGAGGGGGAAGTATATGGGAAGGCGAAGTATATAGGAGGGGGAAGTATATGGGAATGCGAAGTATATAGGAGGGGGAAGTATATGGGAAGGCGAAGTATGTAGGAGGGGGAAGTATAAAGGAGGGGACGTAAAACGGAGGGGAAAGTATAACAGAGAGGGAATTATATCGGAGGGGAAGTTTAAGGGAACGAAAGGCTATAAAGGAGGGGGAAGTATAAGAGAAAGGAAGAATAAGGAAGGGGGAAGTTGATTCATAGTTTACATTTTTCAAGATAGCCCGATAAAAATTTAGATACATTGAAAAGTACTGGTTTGAAGAGCTTCCAACGGAAACTTTCTTAAAGAGAAGTAACAATATAGGAGGGGCAAGTATTAAGGAGGGGAAGAATACGTAAGGGGAGGTATAACGGAGGAGAAGAATAAGGAAGGGGAAAGTTTTTTTTTTTTCTAAATTTTCTGAGTTTTTTTTTGTCGAAAAATTTTCCGGTTTTTTTTTCAAAATATTTTCTAAATTTTTTTTTTTAATGTTTTTATTTTTCAATTTTTTCAAAAATTTTTTCGATTTTGGAGTTTTTTTTTAATTTTTTTTTTTTGAAAAATTTTTTAAGTTCTTTTTTTGCAAAATTTGCAAGTGTCAAGGTAGAAATAATGGGCTCTTTGGCCTAGGGATGTTTCTCTCGTAATGTAGAAGTATGAAATTTCTCCCTACTAAAAAAAATTATAATTAAAAAGTGGCAATTTTTTTACACCAAAAATTTTAAAAATATAACTAGTAATTGGTGAAAATTTGGTAAAAATCGGATTAACGGTTCGGCTGCAGCGAATTTTTTAAAATTTCAACAGACATATCTCCGCCATTTTTTCGAAATTAAAAATCACCCTCGTTACATTCTTCTTCACCGACTAAAAAATTTGGTGAAAATCGGTTGAAAATTGTGGCCGTCGAAATGCTACGGACGGACGGCCGGCCGGCACAACAGACAAAGTTGAGATCGGTAAAGATCAATATTCGAATTCACCCTCCGGGCGGGGTCTGGAAGACCCCTTCCCCAAAAACCCGACGTCGAGGGTATCACAATAACTTCTTTAAGGAAGTTAAAAAATTAAGAAATTGAATTCAGGCTTAAACAGTCAATAAACATTTCTGAGGAAATTGAGGATTCTATGAAGAATAAAACTGCCAAGTTCTTCTCTAATTTCCACGAAATAGAATAGTTGTTAATGTTTCCTTCATTATTTTGCCTTCTTATCAATTCTAAGAAAGAAAAAAATTCTGTGAAATATGGACTAAAATGGATAAAAATATTTAAAAACGGCCAAAAATGCAAAATATGTAAAATAAAAATAGTCTAAACTGGTTCAAATTGTTGTAAAAAGCGCTAAGGAACTTCGGCATAAAATGTGGTTTTAGGTAAAAATTAGGAGAGATTAGGGCGAGTTACTTTAAGGGCCAAAGGGCTACCTCCACAAGCTCCGGTGAAGATTGAACCTCTTTTCTAGAGGTCATCATGACCCTCGAGGGTTTCACAATATTTTTCTTTTTTCAGAAACCGATATATCTAATTCAATATTTAGAAGGTGGGGAAATTTAAAAAAATTTTTGATGAAGACGTTACGTACGTGAACGTGATAAAATTAAGGAGAAATAAGAAAAGCACGCTTTGCGTTCGTGCCAGGGAGAAAATTAGATTTTTTAATATAAAGAAAGACGTCAAGATGTGTATCTAACTTTAAGAGTTATTGATTTACTAGCCCTCGAATCTATAAATTAGAAAATGCAAAATTCTCCGATTCTCACGCTTTTTCCTTTTTTTTCCTTACCGCCCCCAATCTTTCGTTGGAAAGGGATTTATATACATTTTACGTATAATGTGTAGCATACCCTTTCAGCACGCACTAACCCACGCCCACTTGATTGGATAGCCTTTAATATATATTTTTTTTCAGTCTTTAATTACATAAAAATGTAAATGGTTACGGTTTAATTGCTTGAATCTGCACGTTTTTAGCCTACGGAGATTTTTTTCTTCTTTTAGAGCATCCGGGTGGGCTTTAAATTCTATACGAAAGCCTATTATTTTTAAATCTGAAACCACGAAACATATGAAAGTTTAGATGTGTCAAACTTTTAAACCATGTAAGATTGTGCACTACCAAAAGTGAAAGATTTATAGCAAAAAGGAAAGAAGAAAAACTAAGTTTTGGTGGAACACTCATTTCTTATCTTATCAGCTTATCTAGTATCAGTATTAACAATAAATTTTTAATGTTTTAATAAATCGATTGGTTAATTCTTTCTATAAATTATATAAAAACGAGTATTGTCTACGGTAGCGGACATTTGGGTCAAGCAAACACCTTACTCTTGACAACATGAAACATGATACTTTTTTAAAAGTTTTACATTACAAACTCTGACGACTTCATTTCATACCGTAATTCCCCATTGAAAAAATCACGAAATTTAATTTTCGTGCCTGATATTTTTAGATTAGTTCATTGCACATAATTTATTAAACCGTTAAAAAATTATTGATTGAAATTTTTCGAGAAATAAAAAAAAAAAAGACGTGCCGGACCATCACGAAATGTGTTAAATGCGCCGTGAATTTATTAGATGGGCGGGTTTCAAAAAAGGATTCGTCCTTATTAATTCAGTGTAATTTAACGCCGATTCATCATTTCAGAGGAGGAAAAAATTTATTCGCTTTTAACTTTTTTTTAAATTTTTCCCGCACTCGAAATATAAGACATACAGAAAGCAATAAATTCAAGTTTGGAATTGAGGAAGGAAAAAGTGTGGCAGTTCATCTTCAGTGAAGAATTAAAACGGCCGGGAAAAGTGACGTTGAGGCATCGTCGTCCATGGAAACTCAAAATGTGACGATAAGTTCATTTCAAGAAGAAAAAAAAATATTTAAAATTCTTTCAAAAAGAAAATAACGAAATAGGTTATTTTATATTAAAAATGTGAGATGTTAAGGCGGATTTCAGCTCAGGAAACTTTTGTTTTAAATCCAAGAGATCGCAGTATTTTCTCCCCAAAAAGTAGTTTTCTACAGGGTGTCCGGAAACACATGGCAAACGTCTGGGAGAGCGTTAAAAAGTGGTTTTATGAAAAAAGTTAAATGTAAACCCCCCTTAATTTAAATCAAAGAATTGATGGTGTAGTTTAAAATCCGCCTGGATATACAGGGTATTCCAGACACAACTAACTTCGTTATTTCAAATGAGAACCCCTATTTTTTTATTTCAGATTCGTAATCTACGCAAAATTTCAAGTAGATTTGACTATTTTTGTGGCTATTTTCGACAACTTTAAAAAAATGTCAAATTTTAGCGTTTTTTGCGCTAAAATCCGTCAAATTTGACTAGGAGACTCGTTTTTTTTATTCCGCTTTTTTTTGGCCGAAGATTCCAACTATTACCAATTCATGCTTCTTCACGTTCTGCATCACGAGTAATCGTCGCTAACTTCCTTTTTCAAATTAAAACCCAATTTTTTATTTCAGAAATGAAAAATAGAGCATTTTTCAAGAACTTTTTCTTTGGTCCGAAATCGATAATATCCGAATTGGTAATAGTTGGAATCTTCGGACAAAATTAAGCGGAATCAAAAAAAAAAACGAGTTTCCTAGGTCAATTTTAACGGATTTTAGCGCAAAAAACGCTAAATTTGACATTTTTTAAAGTTGTCGAAAATAGCCACAAAAATAGTCAAATCTACTTGAAATTTTGCGTAGATTACGAATCTGAAATAAAAAATAGGGGTTCTTATTTGAAATAACGAAGTTAGGTTGTGTCTGGGACACCCTGTATATCCAGTCGGATTTTAAACTACACCATCAAATTCTTTGATTTAAATTAAAGGGGGTTTACTTTTATTTTTTTTCATAAAACCACTTTTTAACGCTCTCCCAGACGTATGCCATGTGTTTCGGACACTCTGTATATTTGAGAACTAAAAATCATCGGAAATTTTTTTGACAAAAGATTTTGGCAATCTCTACGCTGTTTAGTTCTTCCGGATAGGCAAAATAAAGAGTTCAATCGATCTAAATTATCATAAGTTAATATGAGCGCAAAATAATTTATAGAAGTACAACATATAATAAAAGACCTCGTTAAGGTAATTCGAGTACTCTGGGCCGTTGGTTTAACCGATTGATCACGAAACTCTAATCCGCTTCGGTTTTTTTATTGCTCCAAATCCAATTTGAAGAATCTTCTTTTGATATAAAATAATAATTACAGTAACAGTGTCGCTGATGGAAACGCATTCTTGGTCGTAGCAAAAATCAAATTAAAAAAGGGAGAAAGAACGAAATTGGAAGAAGAGCACGTCAAAAATTTTCTTCCCAATTTTTTCTAGGTCCTAAAAGCACTTTATTTTAGAAGGTTCTTCAAATTACAAAATATGAACTGCGAACAGCGGCATGTCCAATAGTAGAAAGAACCAATGGGGTCACAGAGACCATTTCGATATTTTGTAGCCTTTAGGTCAATCTTTTTTTCAACAAGGGTCAAAATTTCGACATGCCATAATTTAAACCGCTCCCGCAGTCCCACACACGCCTTGATCGGGCAAAAACATTTTCATTATGTTCTAAATTGATGGCGATTATCGTTATTGAAACGTGGAAAACAATATTTAGGTACCCTATCTTAATGACGTCTTCATTAGAGTCTCGACACGACCCTATCCGAATAGAGGGAATAAATTATTTCAGTATCACGACCCTTCGAGAAAGAAGACGAGTCCGGAATCAGGGGAAAATATTTTTTCCTTTATTTTTTTCGGATGTAGGACTTTCTCTTAGTTTGATTTCTCACGATTTAAATTGCGAATAAAAAAATATATTAATATGACTCTGGTGCTCATTTTTTTTGATGTTTTTTTAGGGCGAAGTCCAGACAGCTGTTGAGAGAAAATCTTGTTAAAGATTCAAAAGATGTGCACGGCGATTTTAATGCCCTCCCTCTAATTTACGGCGAGAATCTTCCCTCTCTTCAAATCGTTTTCTCCGATTTTTTCCCCCTACCTTAAAAATTCTATTTGCCGATTTACAAGTCGATAGAATGCCGAAAGATATTTCTATGGGAAGAAAGGACTTTTAGTGTTTTTTTTTATTTTCCCAGGACCGCTTTTTGATCTGAATGAGATCTAATAAAGGACCTAATTTCATGGCAACTGGGATGTGTGTGTGCTAGATATTCTGGACACATTCGGATTTTTTCGAGTTTATCTAGATTAAAACTTTCCTGGAGCTTACTCAGACGGAACTTTCTTCGCTAAATTTTTGGAGGCTCTCACCAAAGTGGTTAAGATTAAGCGTTTTTCTTGCTTGATTTCTGTCAATAAGCGAGCTTTTAACAGGTTCTCGGGCGTTCAATGCCGGCTGAAAAGTCGCCCCACGCCTACCCAAAAATAACAAAGTAGGTAAATTTGGAAGAAAATCATGAGCCTAAAAGGTGCTGCGTGGGGAAAAGAAAGTTACTAGATTACTCTTCATGATGCTTTATTTATTCATATAACGCTTACAGGCGGACCCAAATAGCGTCTTTTAGCAAATAGCAAATAGCACTTTTTAGGAAAGTGTCTCCAGGATTCAAAACTCTAGTTTATTTCAATAAAATGATAACCAAATACCTACTCCATATAAAATCAAATTTATTAGAAAAGGGGAGTAGTGACGGGGTGAAAATGCGACCGTGTGCTCTGGAAAATTTGTAGTTGTAGATAAATAATACGTGGATATTTTTATCTCAAAATACAAGAAAAAAAATATTAGGGTAGAAATGATGGGATTTTTGCAGAATGGAGGTCCCTCTCGTAGCGGGTGGAAGTATGAAATGTCGCCCTACTAAAATGATAAATTTTTTACACCAAAAATTTGTAAAACTTATAAGGAGTAATTGATGAAAATTTGGTAAAAATCGAACCAACCCGTTATGAGAGGGACCTCCTTGGGCGAAAATCCTATTAATTTTACCTTGATACTTAAAAAAAAAGAAAGAATTTTGAACATTTTTTTCGGAACTTTTTTTGAACTTTTTTTTTCGGAAAAAAAGCGCAAATTAAAAAAAAACTTAGAAAAATTTTCAATAAAAAACTCGGAAAAATTTTTGAAAAAAAAAAGATTTTTCGAGAAAAAAAAACTTAGAATACTTTTTGAAAAAAAAAGGAAAATTTCTTGAAAAAAAAAAAATGGAAAATTTTTCGAAAAAAAAAAAAAACTTTCCCCTCCCTTATACTTCTCTTCGTTATATTCCCCCTTCCTTATACTTACCCTCCCTTATACTTCGCCCTCCTTTATACTTTCCCTCCTATATACATCCTCTCCTTCGTTATACGTTCGTTCCTTATACTCCCCCCGTTGTACGTCCCCCCTTAATACTTCCCCTCCTATATTGTTACTTCTCTTTAAGGAGGTTTCCGTTAGAAGCTCTTCAAACCAGTACTTTCAACGTATGCCACCTTCCCGAAAATTTTATCAAAAGGAAAACTATTGGCTTTTTTCAGACAAAAACCCCGAAAAATCCGGCAAGCAGGGTTAATTATGTGCAAGTACTGTCAAATGTGAAAAAAATGTAAGTCTCCCCATCAATTTATTATATTATTTTATAAAAAATGGAGAAAAAAACGTGCTTTACTTTGTACAAAAGTCAAGGATAGATTACCTAGGTTCGACTTTTGTTTTTTAGGGTTAAAGGTCAAAACTCGGTCCTAGTTTTTTTTTCTTTTTATTTTTTGCAACTTCTCATTCGACCTTCCCTCAAGAGTCTTGATAGCCGTTACAGCCTCACGATTTCCGCTGTTTATGTGAGGGTCTCACGTTATTACTGCGATAATGTAACGCGTAAAATTTCTTAAAAAATGTTTAATATTCGAAAATGGCCCAAGACGTGTTTTTTATGTCAAAAAAAATTTAAATATTTTTTATGGTTGGTGAAAATTTTTCGTATTTTAACTGGAGACATATGTGACGATTTATCATCATGCTTAAAATCCCCATTAGAATAAATATTCTCGTTAATCATGATGCTAATTTGTAAAAAAAATTGTTTATATGGAGAGACATATAAGTGATAAAAATAACATATAAAAACGTTGTATATCGTGGTATAATGAGGTGGATGTGGAGGGGCATAAAAGTAACGGATTTCGTTTTAAGTGTGGTTGTGGTGTGGGTGACTCGTGTACATTCCATTGTTGACCACTTCTACAACTCGAGGCTACTCTCTTCTTTTATACAAGTTCACAAGGTCGGGGATCTTTCGATCAGATGATCAAAATTCAATGACGTTTTTGTTTGGGTGGGGAAAAAATTGACAAGATGGCAGCTTTCTAGAAAAACAATTAAAAACTGCTCTAGTGCCCTAAATTGTGTTTCTCGGCAGAAACCCCTAAGATTGAACGAAAAATCTCGGGTCAGAAAACCGTGGCTGAAGTCAAAAAAATCTCAAAGGGTCGAGATAAAATTGCGGAAATCTCTTTAGGCAAATACCCTCCTTAAACTTGTATAAAAGACCCCTAAAATGAGGTATACAGGTGTTTCTGAATGAAAGACCGCGAAAAACGAGAGAAAAGTCACTGAAATGGTATTCTTTAGGCAAAATATCGCGGAAAACGCCTTCAAAGGGTCTTTTGTGGTAGAAAAAACGGGAAAATTGCATGTCTCCTTAACCTTGGTGAAAGAGACCCAAAAATCCAATATACAGGGTGTCTGAAATGAAAGACGCGAAAATGAGAGAAAAGTCACTGAATGGTATTTCTAGGGAAAATATCGCGAGAAAACGCCTTCAAAAGGGTTTTGTGGTAGAAAAACGGGAAAATTGAATGTTCCTCCTTATCCTTGGGTGAAAAAGACCCAAAAATCTAATATACAGAGTTTCCTGAAATGAAAGACTGCGAAAATGAAGAGACGCGAAGAGAAATCACTTGGAATGGTGATCATTAGGGATAATATCGCGGAAAACGCCTTCAAAAGGGTCTTTTGTGGTTGAAAGAACGGAAAATTGGATGTTCCTCCTTAATCTAGGATAAAAAAAACCTACAAAAACGCCCTCCAAATGTATTTATGAGCAGAAAACAAACAAAAAATTACAGAAAAAACGAGATAAAATTAGTTTTTTCTTGGATAAAATTGCGTGAAAAACGCCTTGAAGATTGTATCGCTAGGAAAGCTAGAAAAAACGCCCCCAGTTGAAGAAAACATAATACTAATCGAGTTTTGATCTTCACCGATCTCACTTGTCTGTGGTGCCGGCCGGCCGTCGGCCGTAGCATTTTTTCCCAGAACACTTTAAGGCCAGTTTTCAACCGATTTTCACCAAATTCACTTTAGTCGGTGAACAAAAAACTGCGGATGAACTCGAAAAAATGGCGGAGATATGTCTGTTTGAAATTTTAAAAATGAGTTTTTGAAATTCAAAAATCGCAGATGATTATTCTGTTCTACTATTCAGGAAGGTTGTGTGAAAATTTGGTGAAAATCGTTGGATGGTCGTAAAATTTGGAAAAAATGCTACGGCCGGCCGGCACCACAGACAAAGTTGAGATCGGTAAAGACTCGATTTGACCCTCCGGGGTCTCCAGACCCTTCCCAAAACCCGACGTGGAGGGTATCACAATAACTTCTTTAAGGAATTAAAAAACGCTTGATTTCGCCACTGAAAATGTGCATTCATCATGGGAAAAACTCATTGAGATTTATTAACTGACATTTCGGCAATGAGTCTCATTTGGAGCTCATTAGAGTTTTTTTTTTTCCGAAATTGGCAACGTCCGATCTCTACTAGAAAAAAGGGTCGATCTACGCACGATTTTGTGCGCACTTGACAAATTGAAGGAGGGAAAAACACGATTCTTGGTTTTTTTTTTATTTCGACCTTTGTATTTTTGGGTCTATAAAGTGCTACTAGAAATGCATATTTTAACATTTCAGTTGGTAAGATAATAGAGATTTTTCCATAAAGTAAACTATTATTTTTAAAAGACGCGGAAAGGTTTAGAGCCTTCAATTAAATAATTCTTGACTGTGGGAAAAAACAATCAAGTCATTTTCATAGCAGGGCATTTTTAAAACCTCCCCCTCTTCTCACCTAGAAAGACGCTGTAAAATAAAAAGGCCTAACGTTGCGAAACAGTTCTGCCAACAATTTTACGATTTAGGAATTAACAATGGAAACGGTGCGATAAATTAAAAGGCGTATTGTTGCCGCGAGGTTGATTTAACCAGGCTACTGACTATCCTCCATAAATCATGTCCGGGCATAACGCGCGATTTAAACCCCGACGAAGGCGGATGTTTTGAAAACGTCCAGTTATTTTCGTTTTCTTTCAAAAGTTCAAAAACTTAAGGAGAAAAACGAAATCATATCCCTTCCAGGCAAAACTTAAAAAGGGCTGAAAATGGCTTCGGAGACGAAACTATTCATCGGTTTTCTCATAAAAAGAGGCTATTTTAGTCGAAAATGCCTTAAAAGAGGCTTTTGGTTGAAAATGCCTTAAAAGAGGCTTTTTTTTAAAAGGTTGAAAATGCCTTAAAAAAAAGGCGATTTTTGGGGCGAAAATCCTTAAAAAAGGGTTTTTTGGTCGAAAATGCCTTAAAAGATTTTGGAAAATGCCTTTAAAAGGCGATTTTGAAAATGCCTTAAAAAGGCATTTTGGTCGAAAATGCCTTTAAAAAGGCGATTTTTGGTCGAAAATGCCTTTAAAAGGCGATTTTTGGTCGAAAATGCCTTAAAAAAGGCATTTTGGTCGAAAATGCCTTTTAAAAAAGGCGTTTTTGGGCGAAAATGCCTTAAAATAGGCGGTTTTTGGTCGAAAATGCCTTTTAAAAAAAGGCGATTTTTGGGCGAAAATGCCTTAAAATAGGCGGTTTTTGGTCGAAAATGCCTTTTAAAAGGCGATTTTTGGGCGAAAATGCCTTAAAAGGCGTTTTTTTGGTCGAAAATGCCTTAAAGAGGCTATTTTGGTCGAAAATGCCTTAAAAAGGCAATTTTTGATCAAAATGCCTTTAAAGAAAGGCGATTTTTGGGCGAAATGACATTAAAATAGGCGGTTTTTGGTCGAAAATGCCTTTAAAAGGCGATTTTAGGTCGAAATGCCTTTAAAAGGCGATTTTGGTCGAAAATGCCTTAAAAGGCGATTTTCGAAAATGCCTTAAAAAGGCGATTTTGGCGAAAATGCCTTAAAATAGGCGGTTTTGGCGAAAATGCCTTGTAAAGGCGATTTTAGGTCGAATAAATTATGTTTTTGGAAAGTGCTCGTCAAAACCTTCAAAATGATTAGTAGATTTTTGAATAAAATATTTTGGTCGAGTAGTGTGTTTTCTTTATCAAAAGGAAAGTTTTTCGGAAAAACTAGTCTCAGCGCCGTGTATTATCTCCCAAATTATGCAGAAAACGCTTTTGTAAAAAATTTTCTGATGATTTTTAGTCCTCAAATATAGGAAACTAGATTCATGCATCTTCCCTATTGGTTTGAATTTTGTCAGATCCGCTTTAAAAACAGACTTCCACTCAAACTTCAAAAATTAAAACGTTCTGATAAATAAAATCATTTCCGATCGTTACCGCTGAGAAAAATCGGGCGAGCTTTTAAAAATCCATTGAGAACAGTTTTTTTCAATTAAATTTCAATCAAAAATCTATACAGTAAATCATTTTGTACGGTTTTTCTTCGGAAATTAAATAACATTCAGCTCCGGGGACTTGCCCAATATTTATCTTTGTTTGAATTTTGATTTATGCGCGTTTTGACGTCAGATTTCTTAGGGTGTATCTTAATTTAATAGACCGAAATATTGCAAAAAAATATATTTAAAAAAACTTTCATGGAACTTCTTTTATTGAGGAATTCGAAGGGGTTTCTGTAAGATAAGAGAAATCCGTAAACTACTTAGAGATAAATTTATCGTCTATTTGTCTTTTATGCTTTTCTTAGATCGTAAATTTGTCAAAAAATTGGCGAAAGTTCAATTAATTGCTTCAAATTTTTAAAAATTTATTGAAAATTGTTCCACAATGTGAAGAATTAAAAATTTTTTATTAAACTTAATGAATGTCTTAATTTAAAAGAAAAAGAAATTAAGTTCTTTTTCAATCAAAATTCATGAAATAATTTTTTTTTTTTCTATCCGGTTGAGCGAAAATGATGTTAAAATTCCTGTCGAACATTTTTGAAATGGTTCATAGGACGTTTTAGTTACAAATGGGTTCAAGTTTCAGTGACTTGTTTATTGTTTGAAAAACATATTTTTAAAAAAAATGGGGGGAAATATTCCACAAAACGACGAAGAAGCAAATTTTCTCAATTCTGAAAAGCAAAATAAAATTACATATTAGCTAACAATTTATTTCATGATTTTGATTGAAAAAGAACGTCTATTCTCTTTTAAATTAAGACAACATCCGAAAAACAATAGCTAAAATAGTTTGGGATGGTGAATTTGCCAAAGCAGCTGAGGTTTTTCGAAAAGGGTGTTTTTTTAGGCGAAATGCTGAGTAGGACTCTTATAACCGTGAAAAAGGACACTTTTTCCAGGAGATCCTTAAACACCAGGGACTGGGGCGAGAACGCTGCAGCGTGGGAATCGAACCCACGACCTTTGTTCTTCCGATTTTCGGACGCTGCTTTAACTCGGCCAAGCCGGCTCCATGAAATACGAAAATCTTAGAAAAGGGTGCACTTTTCCCCAATATAATGAAGAAAACTCGCAAAACCGAGTAAATAGGGTCGAATCTTTACGTTCAAATAAACTTTTTGAATCAAGTACATAGGTACTAGTAAAAAATAGGGGCATAAGAGCTTGGAAAATGCCTAAAATTCTGAAAAAAAAAGGATGCTTTGTGTTTGTGCATGTTTGTAAACTAACGATTTTTTTCGTCTAAATTAATTAGACCTGTCACAAAATAAGATTTATTATGGGGTTTTTTGCACTCGTATCATCGCGCCTGTCAAACTCGCTAGATTATAAACCGTGAAATTAATATAGACCTGTCATAAGAAATATTGGTTTTATCTGCACCTGTTGACCTGTCAATGAAATTTCAAATCCCGAAAATCCCGGGATTTTAAAATCCCGATCCCAAGTGCTTTCGGGATCAAAAAATCTGGATCCCGGGTTTTCGGGATCCCGGGATCCCGGGATTGCAATCCCTAATGCTTTCTGGCTGAAAAACTGACAAAACTTTTAAAAGAATGATGAATGACGACGGAAAAAGACAATTTTGGTGAAAAAGGTGTTCCTCGGCATAGACAATTAAAGTACTTGGAAGAGTTTCCAACGAAAACTTCCTTAAAGAGAAGTAACAATATAGGAGGTATATGGGAGGGGGAAGTATATGGGAGGAGAAGTATATGAAGGGGAAGTATAACGGAGGGGGAGTATAGGAAGGGGAAGTAAACGGAGGGGGAAATATATGGGAGGAGAAGTAAAGGAGGAGGAAGAATAAAAAAGGGGGAAGTTTGAATTTTTTTTCCGAAAAATTTTCCGGGTTTTCCATTTTTGCGCTTTTTATAAAATATTTTTAGTTCTTTTTTGAAAATTTTTCGAAGTGTCAAGGTAGCCAAATGGGCTCTTTGGCCTGGGGATGTGCCTCTCGTAATGGTAGTACGAAATTTCTCCCTAAAAAAAGAATAATATTTAAAAAGTGGCAATTTTTTTACACAAAAATTCTTAAAAAATGTACGGAGTAATTGGTGAAAATTTGGTGAAAATCAGATTAACGGTTCGGCCGCAAATTTTTAAAATTTCAAACAGACATATCTCCGCTATTTTTTCGAAATTTAAAAATTGCCCTCGTTAAACTCTTCTTCACCGGCTAAAGAAATTTGTGTGAAAATTTGGTGAAAATCGGTTGAAACTGAGGCCGTAAAGTGTTCCGGAAAAAAACTACGGACGGCCGGCCGGCACCACAGACAAAGTTGAAATCGGTAAAGATCAATATTCGTCTGGAAGACCCTTCCTCAAAATTAGCCGTGAGGGTATCACAATAACTTCTTTAAGGAAGTTAAAAAAAACCTTATATTTTTCCTCACAAGACAGCCTTATTTATTGGGCAAAAGGACCTAAATTACTGTCCTTCAAGGCCAAAAACAGAAGAAAACTCTTTAAAATCGGGTAAAAAGGGTTTGTTGGCCCCGATGTCTTTCACTCAAAAAAGGGTAACATTTAAAACTTCTTTAAGGAAGTTAAAACTAATGGATACAAAATAAGCCAAATATTGCCATTTTCATAAATTATAAAAGGTAAAAAAAAAAAGATAAATTGAACTTTTTGAAGCGCCTAAAAAATGAGAATAAAGGGCCTTAAAAATGCCCAAACTTTAAAAAAGGATGCTTTTGGCCGAAAAACTGAAGAAAACCTCTTTTCGTTGATGTTGACTTTTCCTCAAAAAAGGAAAACAAAAATGCCAAATTGAGACAGAAAAAAAAGCACCTAAAAATTGAGGAAACTATATTAATTATGTAGGAATCTATTTAGAATAAATGGTGTGTTAAGACGAACTCGGATTGGGGTACTGTGTTGGTGGGTGTGAGTTAAACGGTGGTATAGGAAGGGGGAATCTAGGTCTTTGGAGCTCCAACTCCTCTCCGCTCTCAGCCAGTACAACTCTGAGAAAGGAGTTGAACACTCGGGTCTGTGATCTCTACATTTTTTTTTTCCTCTCAATTTTTTTTCTATACACAAAAACGAAACCCCTTTTTTTTCTAAACCGGTTATGGGTTAGTGTCTACTAGTGAACCAAGTTCTGTTCAGTGAATCATAAACTAGTAGCAATTAATAATAACGAAAATCAAGTGGCTTTTTTTTGGTACTTCAGGACTTTGGGAGGAAACGAGATCCGGATATAAGATAATACCATCCGGCGGACTCTGGGAACAGGTAGAATCGATTATTTTTACTATAAAAATGATTTTTTTTGTACCTTTTTTTGTCGTGTACAAGTGCGTTCACCTTCTTTCATGCCGGCCTCGGCATTCAAGACTCCTAGAAAACACAATAATTTTGTTATAAAACTTCTTTAAAATTGTTTTAAAATTCCGGGGAGGACGTTAAAAACTTAAGAAAAGAACAACAAAAATTTTTAGGCCAGGGAAGAATTTTTCAATGTACTTGAAGTTTCAACTGGAACTTTAATCGAAGTGATTTTAACGCTTGAGGGAAGAAGCTTTTCCCGGCTAGTAATTACTGAAGTCTGGCAACCTTTCTGTCTAGAGAACTCTTTTTTTACCGGTTGAAACAACAAAATTTTTCTCACATTCAATCCATTAGGATATTCGTTTTATTGGGTCCGTAAAAACATCGGAATGGCGAAGGAACCGCCCATGGACCGGAATTTTCGATTATTTCCTTTTATCAACCTGAAAAGAGCGAAAAAACGGGTTCGCGAATCTGGCTCTCCGGAATTTAAAAAGGACCTTATTTCCGACAATATATGAGATGCGTTTTTTAAAAACTGAAGAACCAGTCTGTAGAAACTGTAAAATACTAGAGAGATCGTGAATGTTCGCAACAAAAAAACCGTTGATGAAAAATGCCATCAGATAAACCGGAAAGCAATTTGGAATATCATTCCGGTTGGGAAAGATTCACCATGAACTATTGTTAAGGGAAAAAGAATAATTATTGTCATGAGTCGCGCACTAGGAGTCGTGATAGGTGTAGCCGTCCTTGTCGACTCCCGGGACTAAAGGTTAGTCAAGATGTGGCATTTAGAAAGGAATGCATCCACCCACCTCACAACGAAAACTGTTACAGCTTAACTGTCGAAAAAAATTCTCTCATCATTTTTCAGCATCGTATTATGGCTCAACTCAAGTTTCTCTCCGCGTCAAGGATTTTCTAAGAATAAACCGGATAGATTGATAAACATATTTGCCTATAAATTTCAATATTCCTAAAGATGGAAAGTTTATTCGTTCACTCGTTCGATTTTTACGGTCATACCCATTTTATCTGTGCTAAAAGCTTTAAAATATACCTAAGTGGACAGCTCTTCATATTTTGAAAAATCCCCTTTTTTCAGCTTTTCTCCCAAAAATTTAGAATAATTTACCAAAAAAAAATTGTGTTGTCGAAAAGAAAGTTTTGTTTCGGAAAAACTGCTCCCTAAGTCTTAGGGAAGAAGTATAAGGGAACGAAAGTATAACGGAAGAAGTTTGTTTTTTCAAAAATTTTCCGGGTTTTCCTTTTTTTTTCGAAAAATTTTCTAAGTTTTTTTTTCGAAAAATTTTCCGGGTTTTTCTTTTTTTCTTTTTTTCATTTCTTTTTTTTAATTTTTCAAGTTCTTTTTTTCGAAATTTTTTTAAGTATCAAGGTAGAAATAATGGGCTCTTTGGCCTAGGGATGTGCCTCTCGTAAAGGGTAGAAGTACGAAATTTCTCCCTACTAAAAAAAAAATAATAATTAAAAAGTGGAAACTTTTTTACACCAAAATTCTAAAAAATATAAGGAGTAATTGGTGAAAATCGGACCAACGGCCGCAGCGAATTTTTTAAAATTTCAAACAGACATATCTCCGCCATTTTTTCGAAATTCAAAAATCGCCCTCGTTACATTCTTCTTCACCGGCTAAAGAAATTTTGGTGAAAATTTGGTGAAAATCGGATGAAAACTGTGTCCGTAAAGTGTTCGGGAGAAAAATGCTACTGCCGGCCGGAACCACAGACAAAGTTGAGATCGGTAAAGATAATATTCGATTTGACCCTCCGGGGTCTGGAAGACCCTTCCCCAAAAACCCGACGTCGAGGGTATCGCAACAACTTCTTTAAGGAAGTTCAAAGGGATTTCTCGTCCTGAAGACCGTAGAAAGAAAGAAGAGGTGAAGCCCAAAACACAAGAGTAGCCCATCTTAAAAATTTGGTAAGCCTGACTGTTCTTCCCGATTTTTTTTCTTTCACATTCTTATTCCTGAAAGGAAACCATTAATACCAGATGCGCATCACCGATCCGATGCATAATTATTTCTAGACTTCCTTCAAGTTTTCAGTGCCGATTTCACAATCTTAAGATTCAAAAGTAAGAATCGATATTTTAACTTTTTAGTTAATTAGAAACGTTTTATGATTTATTCAACGGTCCGGGTGTCAAAAGGTGGGCTAATTGCTTTTAAAATGAGATTTTTAAAGTTTTTGTATTGGGAAAAACTCTCGATGAATGAGGTAATCAAAGGATGGGCCTGCATTAGTATTCACTCGCGATGAAACATCGCGATAATCCCGCGTGACAATATGAAAAATTAGCCCCCTTTGAAAATTAACCCTGCGTGCATCTTTATTAATGTAAATTTTGAAATTTTTTATCCTTTTTTTCCTCAATTGTCAAAGAGAAAGCGTTGACCTCAGCGACCTCCCTCGGCTAAAATACGAATACGCCCCCACTTATTTTAGGGGGTCCAAAAAACCTGAAATTTCCCGTTATCTACGTTTTTTCCTATTATTTGCAAAATTCTATCAAAATTTTTGTAAAAATTTTCTATTAAATGAGAAATCCTTCATATGTCCTGTTAATGGGCAAATCGTTTTGCTAAGTAAAAAGTCTAGTTTTTTTATACAACTTTTTATTTTTTTTAAAACGTCCAGTTTTCATATAATGAACGTGTTTTTTCTTTGGCTATATTTGAACAAAAAATTGGGTCAGAACCCACGCCGCCTTTTTTTTTTCACTAAAAAAAAAGAAAAATAAACCCACGATAAAAAAATTTTCAATCACCGTTATTTTCTTGTTTTTAAATATTGTAATTTTCAATTTTTTTATCTTGAAAAGCGTAATCTTATTGACTTACGCCCACATATAATGTACTTTTTTCATGGAATGAACTGACAAGGCGATTATAATCAACAAAATTATAATTAAATTGAAAAAACGTAATGAAACTGGTTTTATTAAGAATTCCCCTCAAAAATTGGCGAAATTTTAGGCAAAAAATGTTTTTGCTTCATCTTCATTTCTTAAGGGGATATGTGGGTTTTAAGTTGGTTGCTTTGTACATTTTTCGTTGTGAGCAATGGTTTTCGGTTTTTCCCTTCTATCTTGGAAACCGTCGCTCAAAACGAAAAAATGTCCAAAGTAAAAGTTGTAGCTACAAAAATTTACTACATAAAATATCTTGGTTTTTTCCGTCAGAGCAATATTTTAGGAGATATGAAGGTTTTAAGTTTTCAGACAGGCTCTGTAGGATTATTAGTTTTAACCTCATCCTTAAATATTGCTCTTACGCAAACAATGAATAAAGAAATTTTTGTAGAAATCTTTGTACCTACAACTTTTACTTGGGACATTTTTTCGTTTTGAGCGACGGTTTTCGAGATAGAAGGGAAAAACCGAAAACCGTTGCTCACAACGAAAAATTTGCAAAGCAACTCACTTAAGAACCCTCTATCTCCTTAAGTATTGCTCTGACAAAAAAAACCAATGAGGCCGTTTAGTAGGAAATTTCCGTAGCTACGACTTTTACTTAAAACGTTTTTTCGTTTTGAGCAACGGTTTCCGAGATAGAAGGGAAAAACCGAAAACCTTTGTTAACAACGAAAAATTTGCAAAGCAACGAACTTAATACTTCCATATCTCCTAAAGTATTGCTCGGACGGAAAAAACTAATAAAATATTTTATGTAGTAAATTTTAGTACCTACAACTTTTACTTATGACATTTTTTCGTTTTGAGCGACGGTTTCCGAGATAGAAGGGAAAAACCGAAAACCGTTGTTAACAACGAAAAATTTGCAAAGTAACTCACTTAAAAACCATCATACCTCCTTAAGTACGAAAGATCCATGAGATTTTAATTTTTATTAGTATTTTTATAGACCCTTTGTATTCAGAAACACTTTAAATTACGCATAAATTATCGATGATGTCATAAAGGAACGATTTCCATACATTCATTGCGAAAAATCCGGTTGATAACGAGTTTTTGTTTATTACCGTAAAACACCTCCGGGCTAAAACGCGGCGATATTCCATTGTTAGTGACGACAACCTATTCATTCAATATTTAAAATTAATTTTTATACATAAATTATGATTGGTAGACCTGGGAAAGGTTGCGTTTTTTTATCTAGAATCTAAAATCCTCTACCGTTTTGAAACCATTCACCTGTTTTTTTTAATTCATAAAAAAACGCGCTTTTTTTCGGGGTTGAAAGTGGGCGATTGAGCGTGAAATCCTGAGGGTATCCTCAATCCCTGAAGATAGAATCTTCCGCCTCCGTCTTAATCTCAAGTCCATCTGTGGCCGTTATAAAGAGAGCTATGGGATGCATTATTCATCCCTCCTTCTCCAACAAAAAAAATCTTAAAAATCCTAGTTTTCTCCATCGTATTAAACGATTTTTCAGATGTAATTTACTTTCTGATTGGATGTAAAATTGCCTATTTTACATGGGGCTTTTACCAATATAGTCGATCGTCCTGAATACCTATTCATGCCTCACATCCTTGTTTTATTTCCACTTTTATTAAATAATCTACATAAGGAGATCAACGGCGATCTACGATTTTTAGATTTCTATGGGCCATTTATTTTACTACTGAACCATTCAGCTTTTAGAAACAGACTTTTATGGGGTTTACAAACATTCTCAATTTTGCAGACCCTAACAGCGCTTTAAGGAGGTATGGTTTTTTAGGTGAGTTGCTTTGCAAATTCGTTGTTAACAACGGTTTTCGGTTTTTCCCTTCTATCTCGGAAACTGTCGATCAAAACGAAAAAATGTCCTAAGTAAAAGTTGTAGGTACTGAAATTTACTACATAAAATATTTTATTAGTTTTTTCCGTCAGAGCATACTTTAGGAGATATGGAAGTATTTAAGTTGGTTGCTTTGTAAATTTTCCTTGTTAACAACGGTTTTCGGTTTTTCCCTTCTATCTCGGAAACTGTCGATCAAAACGAAAAAAGTCATAAGTAAAAGTTGTAGGTACTGAAATTTACTACATAAATATTTTATTAGTTTTTTTTCCGTCAGAGCAATACTTTAGGAGATATGGAAGTATTTAAGTTGGTTGCTTTGTAATTTTTCCTTGTTAACAACGGTTTTCGGTTTTTCCCTTCTATCTCGGAAACTGTCGATCAAAACGAAAATTGTCCTAAGTAAAAGTTGTAGGTACTAAAATTTACTACATAAAATTTTTATTAGTTTTTTCCGTCAGAGCAATACTTTAGGAGATATGGAAGTATTTAAGTTGGTTGCTTTGCAAATTTTTCGTTGTGAGCAAAATTTTTTTTTGACACAAAAACTTAGAAAATTTTCAAAAAAAAAAAGGAAAACCCGGAAAATTTTTGAAAAACAAACTTCTTCCGTTATACTTTCGTTCCCTTATACTTCCCCCTCCGTTATACTTCACCCTCTGTTACTACCCCTCACTTATACTTCCCCTCCCATATACTTCCCCCTACGTTTTACGTCCCCTCCGTTATACTTCCCCCTCCAATAGATACTTCTCTTTAAGGAAGTTTTCGTTGGAAGCTCTTCAGACCAGTACTTTAAACTGTCTCAGTCTTTGGTTATAAGCACCAAGTTTTATGGCGTTTTTTTTGGTTTATTTGTCGCATCTAACGCCTGACTTTTAAACTTGGCACCATCGCATCAGAATTAATTGACTGAATTTGGTCATTTGTCGTAGATTTCGTAGAATCCTTGAACTTTTCCCCAAAAAGGGAAATCTCCAAATTTGTACAATCGAAGTGCAAACTGATTTAGATTAGGTCTAATTGAATTTTTAGAGTAAGGTGAAAAAAATCTCCTGACTGGAAAGAATCTAATAATTATTCAAAGTTCGGGAGAAGAAAAAAAAAAATCTAGAGCACGGTTGCACCGGAAATGTAAATTCGGTATTAGCATCTTTCCGAATCGGCTTTCTATTGAAGAAAAAAAATTTTTTTTCGTAATTATCTCCTTGATATCAACGGAAGAGCGATCAAGGTCTTTCACGTTATTGTTGGGGAAAAACTTCGTTACGTCATAAAGATCACGTTTGGAAACCCCATCTGAAGAAATACCCTTCCAGAGAATCGATTAGCCCCCCCAATTCCAACGGTCAAGGACGATTCCCTAACCTTTTTTCTGACCGGAGGCCTCAACTACACAATAACCTTTCTTGAAATACCTTTCAAAGGCTCATTTTTTAGGCGTTTTTTGTTCAAAAATTATAACGGATAAAGGATATAATGAGGTATCTCGAGTGTCTCAAGTTTAAAGAGCTCGTTAACCCGTAGACAATGTCTCCTCCCTCGATGTTAGCATCCTGATTTACGGTTGACGCCCGAGATTTATCGAAAATACGAATATAGAATTGGGTAAAGAATAGGAAAACGGAGTCGAAAGCCGGTTTTCCATTTATACACATTATTATTATCGATAAATCCTTCGGAGTAAATTAGCCTGGAAGCGCTCCCGTATATTAACGCCGAAACTATTTACAACGTCATCCCATTTATCAACCCTCACGATACATGAATTAACGACGCTTTCTTAACTCCTATCGCCGCCAGAAAAGAAGCAATATTTGCATAATGGTGACGATTTTTTCGCCTACTTTATTTTTACAAAGTTCCGAATTGACTTTTTTTAAATTGAAAGGTGGACTTGCCCAAAATCTCGTTTTTTCAGTTTTCTCTCTGTCTTGACCAGAAAATGAACAACCGATGTGGGTGTTTTAACACCAAAAAATCGAGGTAAACCATCCAAAACACTTTGAAAAAGATGTTAATCACCCAAACACCTGATAAAACGGGTTTGTCTTGAACATAAATCGATGAATATGATCTAAAAACCGTCAAAAAGGGTATTGAGGCGATCAAAACACCGATGAACCGGGTGTTTTAACACCAAAAATCGAGTTAAACCATCGGAAACACGGTAAGAATGTTAAACGCCCGTATGCCGGATAAACGGGCTTGTCTGACCAGAAAATCGAGGAATATGACCAAACCCGTCAAAACCCCGATGAAACGGGTGTTTTATCACAAAAAAATCGAGGTAAACCATCGGAAACGCGGTAAGAAGGTGTGTTAAACGCCCGTATACCGGATAAACGGGCTTGTCTGACCAGAAAATCGAGAAATATGACCTCAAAACCGTCTTAAAGGGTATTGCAGCGATCAAAAACCCCGATGAAAGAGGTGTTTTAACACCAAAAATCGAGGTATACCATTCAAAACACGGTAACAAGGTGTTAAACGCCCGTATACCGGATAAAACGGGTTTTCTTGACCAGAAAATCGAGGAATATAACCTAAAACCGTCAAAAAGGTTATTGCGGTATCAAAACCCCGATGAAACGGGTGTTTTAACACCAAAAAATGGAGGTAAACCATCCAAAACACCATGAAAAGGTGTTAATCGCCCGAACACCTCATAAACGGGGTTTTTAACTTCCTCAAGAAGTTACTGTGATACCCTCCGACCCCCTGTTACTAGAAAAGGGTCTTCCAGACCCCGTAGGATAAATCTGATAAGTGATCTTTGCCGATCCTGACTTTGTCTGTGGTGCCGGCCGTCCGGCCGTCCGGCCGTCCTCGCCACTTTTTCCGGAACACTTCACGGCCGCAATTTTCATCCGATCTTCACCAAATTTATACACAAGCTTCCTTTCACAGAAATCTTGAAAATGACGAGAGCTTTTTTCGAAATTTTTCAAAATGGCGGAGATATGACTGTTCAAAGATTTAAAATGAGCGCTGTGGGCGTACTGTTGGTCCGATCTTCACCAAATTTTCACTAAACATTCCTTGAATTATTTAAAAATTTTCCATGTTTTAAAATTTTAATTTTCCAAAATTTTTTTACTTAATAATTTTTCTAGGCAGAAATGTGAGTCACTTCGCCGGCTCGAGGGCGGCCTCTCTTTGGCTAACCGTACTGAATTTCTACCTTGATATAAAATTTTCAAAATAATTTTTTTTTTTTTTTTTTAACTTCCTCAAGAATTTTTTAACGGAAAATAAAATGGCGATTTATTAGGTACTTTTTTTATTTTTTTTTTTTTTTCAAAAAACAGAAAACGAACAACAATTAAAAAATACCTAAAATTTCTAACTTCCTCAAGACTTACTGCGATACCCACCAAATTTATTTCACAACTTTTACAAAAATTTAGTTCTCCTACTTATACTTCCTCCTCCTGTATCCTTGAGGAAGTTATCGTTGGAAGCTCTTCAAACCGGAACTTTAAATTGAAAGGTGGACGTAGCCCCAAAATCCCTGTTTTTTCAGGATTTTCCCTCAGTTTTTTTTTTTTTTTTTCAATTTTTTGGTGAAAAGAAACCAAGCTGTCCCGATTTCATGAAGTTTTCCTCATTTCTTTTAAAGTTTACTAAACTCATATTAGTCTTCTAATTAGGTCGTTTATGAAACACTTTTATAATCATAAAAGTAGTTTGACATTAGAAAAAAAATCAAACTGGGACTTATTAACACTTCAGGTTTTTTAAAAATTAAAAAGAGAAAAAGAACATTTTTTTAGTATCCATTCCGTGAAGTTTCAAGGTTTTATGGCTGGATTCCAAATAGAACGAACAATTTAACATAAAATATCAAGGTTATTTAAAATTGTAGGGAGGAAAAATTAATAATTGTTTTAATTTTAACGTCTAGTTATATAAAATTGAGAAGCTAGGGGACTTGGGTTTCATAAGGGTCTATGAAGAAAGAAGTTTAAAGAACTCGAGGCTCGGTGAGATTGTATTTTATGTGGAAATACTCGTTCTTAATCCACCTACGCTTAAGTAATGTGAGATCGATATACACGTAATCTGGCGTTATTTTAAGCCTATCAGGTTTTTTCAAAAAAAATTTTTTTGCGCAAAAATAACACGGGGCGTTCCAAGCGTTCTTTCTTGGGCAAATTACTGTAAAGAAAAGCCAGAAAATCGTGCTCATCGACCTAAAAATCGAGGAAAACGACCTAAAAACCGCTGAAAAAATTTTAAACGCCTGTGCAGCTGATAAAACAGGGGTTCCTTATCAAGGAAATCTGGGAACACGTCCTAAAACTTGTCAACATAGTGTTTAACGATCAACACACCGATGAAACGGGTGTTTTAACACCGAAAAATCGAGGTAAACCATCCAAAACACGGTAAGAAGGTGTTAAACGCCCGAGCAGCTGATAAAACGGGGTTTCCTTAACTAGGAAATCTAGGAACACGACCTAAAACTTGTCAAAAAAGTGTTTGACGATCAAAACACGATAAAACGGGTGTTTTAACACCCAAAAATCGTCGTAAACCATCCAAAACACGGTAAGAAGGTGTTAAACGCCCGAGCAGCTGATAAAACGGGGTTTCTTTAACTAAGAAATCTGGGAGCACGACCTAAAACTTGTCAAAAAAGTGTTTGACGATCAAAACACCGATGAAACGGGTGTTTTAACACCAAAAAATCGAGGTAACCATTCAAAACACGGTATGAAGGCGTTAAATGGCAGTATGCTGGATAAACGGGCTGTCTTGACCAGAAATCGAGAATATGACCTAAGAACCGTATAAACCGCGATGAAACGGGTGTTTTAACACCGAAAAATCGAGGTAAACCATCCAAAACACTTTGAAAAAGGTGTAATCACCCAAACACCTAATAAAACGGGTTTGTCTTGACCATAAAATCAAAGAATTTGACCTAAAACCCGTCAAAAATGGTATCGCGGCATTCAAGACTCCGATGAAACGGAAGTTTTAACACCAAAAATCAAGGTAAACCATCCAAAACACGGTAAGAAGGTGTTAAACGCCGTATTCCGGATAAAACGGGTTTGTCTTGACCAGAAAATCGAGGAATATGACCTAAAACCCGTCAAAACCCCGATGAAACGGGTGTTTTAACACCAAAAAATCGAGGTAAACCATCCTAAACACTTTGAAAAAGGTGTTAATCACCCAAACACCTGATAAAACAGGTTTGTCTTGACCATAAAATCGATGAATATGATCTAAAAACCGTCAAAAAGGGTATTGAGGCCGTAAAAACTCAGATGAAACGGGTGTTTTAACACCTAAAAATCGAAGTAAACCATCCAAAACACGGTGAAAAAGGTGTTAATCGCCGTATTCCGGATAAAACGGGTTTGTCTTGACCAGAAAATCGAGGAATATGACCTAAAAACCGTCAAAACCCCGATGAAACGGGTGTTTTAACACCAAAAAATCGAGGTAAACCATCAAAACACTTTGAAAAAGGTGTTAATCACACAAACACCTAATAAAACTGGTTTGTCTTGACCATAAAATCGATGAATATGATCTAAAAACCTTCAAAAGGGTACTGAGGCGATCAAAACTCCGATGAAACGGGTGTTTTAACACTTAAAAATCGAAGTAAACCATCCAAAACACGGTGAAAAAGGTGTTAATCGCCCGAACACCTGATAAAACGGGTTTTCTCGTTTAAAAATCGGCGAAAAGACCCAAAATCTGTTAAAAAGAGTGCTGTATACTCCGTAGGTATCTACTTTTTTAGAAGATGCCTAAAGTGTACAAAAGCGGCACTTCTTCCTAAAAGGGATATTTGGCCGCCCCTACGAAATCCTGTGGAGAACGGGGCTTAACCTTCCAAAGCGGATAATCACCTTAATTTAAAGCAAAATTTGAAGTTGGTGTTTTTATTGTCGATTTAAAATTCAAAGGCGGCCACGAAGACTTTTTATTATTCCTTTCGCGTTCTACATTTTCTTGTACCGAAACTGTAAAGAGGATGAGCGAAGGGAATGAGAAAAAAAAAAAAGAGGTAAAAAAATAGGACGTGACAGAGAAACGTAACATAATTAGCCGTTTGAAGTATGAGAGATCGTAATTGGTCATAGGAGGGCTTAATTGTTATGTGGAATCGTCCTCTACGTGACTTTATAAGCTACGACGATCGTTAAATAACCGAGTTTATCGATTGAGTCCACCTTATAGAGCGTCCTTATACCTTTTTCTTCACGTCATTATGCTTTTTTTTTTGTCCAATTATTGAATCCATTTTTCCTTGTTTATGGAAAAATTTTTCCCGGCTTGGAACGGCTTTTGTGAAAGATGGATGTGATTTATGGCGTTTTTTCTACGTACAGTGTGAGTCGACGCGTGGAATCGTTAGCGACTTTCAAATGCGCACGAAACCATCAATTACACGCACCATAAGGAATAAAACACATCAATCAATTATGTTTAAAAATTGCATTTTTTTTAGTGGCAGATATTAAGGAGGCCCCAAAACCAGATTTTAAAAGCCTATTCTCATAAATCATGTTTTTATTTTTCTACCTCTTTAATGGTTAAAAACCCGGTTTTTTTTCTTCCATTTCGAAGTTCCTATCCTTCTAAAATTATTAAAACCGCCCTCCTTCCTAATTATAATAAAATTTTGTGGTCTTTTCACCCCTAAAAGTAGTTTCCTACATTTAAGCACTAAAGAAAATTTTTCACAAATGCACATTTTAGTTGTTTTCCAATATCTATGCGACTTAAGGAGCAGTTTTTAAGATAAAAAATTTACTTTTGGAAAATTGGAACTTCCTTTTCGACTAAAAATTTCTTTTCCAAAAACTAATAGTCATTTTGTAGGTTTTTCTTTTAAAAAAGTACTAATTTGAATAGCTCCCTACGAAAACTTCCTTAAAGAGAAGTAAAAGTATAGAATGGGGAAGTATAAAGGAGGGGAAGTATTACGGAGAAGGAATATAAAGAAGGGGAAATATAATGGAGGGAGAAGTATAAAAGAGGAGAAGTATAAAGGTGGGGGAAGTATGAGGGAGGGAGAAGTATAAGGAGGGGAAGTATTACGGGAGGATATATAATGGAGGGGAAGTATAAGGGAGAGGAAGTATAACGGAGGGGGAAGTAAAAGGGAGGGGCTATAACGGAAGGAGATTTTTTTTCATTAGTTTTTTTTTCCGAAAAATTTTCTGTTTTTTTTTTTTCGAAAATTAATTATTTACTTATAAAGGATGGGAAGTACAAGGAGGAGGGAAGTATAAGGGAGGGGAATTTTCGAAGTTATTTTTCCGATTTTTTTCCCAAAAATTTTCCAAGTTTTTTTTTTCGGTTTTTTGAAAAAATTTCCAAGTGTTTATTTATTTATTTTTTTTTTTATCAAGGTAGGAATAATGGGCTTTCTGCCCAAGCGATGCCCCTCTCGCAAAGGGTGGAATTATCAAATTTCTACCTACTAAGTATCAAGGTAGAAATAATGGGAATTCTGCCCGGGGATGCCCCTCTTGCAAAGGATGGAAGTATCAAATTTCTACCTACTAAGTATCAAGGTAGAAATATAGAAATAATGGGCTTTCTGCCCAAGGGATCCCCTCTCGCAAAGGGTGGAATTATCAATTTCTACCTAAGTATCAAGGTAGAAATAATGGCATTCTGCCCAGGGATGCCCCTCTCGCAAAGGGTGGAATTATCAAATTTCTACCTAAGTATCAAGGTAGAAATAATGGCATTCTGCGCCAGGGATGCCCTCTCGCAAAGGGTGGAATTATCAAATTTCTACCTACTAAGTATCAAGGTAGAATAATGGGAATTCTGCCCGGGGGATGTCCCTCTCGTAACGGGTGGATGAATGAAATTTCTCCCTACTAAAATAAAAATAATGTAGAAAATTGATAAATTTTTTTTGCACCAAAAATTTTTAAAAATATAAGGAGTATTTGGTGAAAATTTGGTGAAAATCGGTTGGATGGCCGTAAAATGTTCCGGAAAAAATGCTACGGCCGGCCGGCACCACAGACAAAGTTGAGATCGGTAAAGATCAATGATTTGACCCTCGGGTCTGGAAGACCCCCAAAAACCCGAGTGGAGGGTATCACAATTAACTTCTTTAAGGAAAAAGGGGCCAGCAGTTATAAATTCCTCATTATTTATTCATGACCCTCATATTCTTCTGCCCCTCCTATATTAAACTAATTAATTTTAAACAAAATCTAATTATTTTTTTTATTTTTAGGTAATAGAACAAAGTGAAAAGTCGCAGCCAATAAAATTCCAAGGAATTATCTCCGGATCCAATTAAAGGTTTGAAATAAATAGCTTTTCAGGTTTCAAGAGCACGAATTTCGCTAAAAGGTTTCACGCTTAGGTGCGACTCGCGACTTTACCTCGTTTCAATCCCCCTCAATTACCGACGAAATCAAAACATGCGAGATTTAAAACCTCGTGTCATTTATCTGCATGATCTCTAAAGCCGTGTCTTTAATTTTGACGAAAAAAAACTGTTTAATTTTGAATTTAGAATCTCATTTAATCGAAGATTTAAAAACCCGCAGGCCATTAAAAAAATGCAACTTCTGTGTTAAGAAATAGGAGCTTAATGTAGGATAAAATACATCTAGTCGTCCTTGGAAAACATCATTCCCGTTAGACCAAATATCAAGACATTTAAAGACTCCTTTAACAGTCATGAAGTCTTTCGGGCTACAAAGAAGATGAAAATCCCCTCGGGCAGTACCTGATTGAGTCAATTATAATTTTTTTCCAACTTCTACGAACACGCGCTCCTCTTCAAAAAAGATTAATTTCTTATCGACAATATTGTCTGATGTTTTCCTCTTAGAATTTAAGGGGATATGAGGGTTTTAAATTGGTTGCTTTGTACATTGTGAGCAACGGTTTTCGGTTTTTCCCTTTATCTTGGAAACCGTCGCTCAAAACGAAAAAAATGTCCTAAAAAGTTGTAGCTACAAAATTTACTACATAAAATGTCTTATTAGTTTTTTCCGTCAGAGCAATATTTTAGGAGATATGAAGGTTTTAAGTTTCAGACAGGCTCTGTAGGATTATTAGTTTTAACCTCATAACTCCTTAAATATTGCTCTTACGCAAATAATAAATAAAAAATTTTGTAGAAATCTTTGTACCTACAACTTTTACTTAGACATTTTTTCGTTTTGAGCGGCGGTTTCGAGATAGAAGGGAAAAACCGAAAACCGTTGCTCACAACGAAAAATTTGCAAAGCAACTCACTTAAGAACCCTCATATCTCCTAAGTATTGCTCTGACAAAAAAACCAATGAAGTCTTTTTGTAGGAAATTTCGTACTACGACTTTTACTTAAGACGTTTTTTCGTTTTGAGCGACGGTTTCCGAGATAGAAGGGAAAAACCGAAAACCGTTGCTACAACGAAAAATTTGCAAAGCAACAACTTAAAACTTCATATCTCCTAAAGTATTGCTCTGACGGAAAAAACTAATAAGATATTTTATGTAGTAAATTTCAGTACCTACAACTTTTACTTATAACATTTTTTCGTTTTGAGCGACGGTTTCCGAGATAGAAGGGAAAAACCGAAAACCGTTGTTAACAACGAAAAATTTGCAAAGCAACTCACTTAAAAACCATACCTCAAACTGCATTTTTAGGGAGAAAAAAAAAAGTAATTGGCAATTAAGAAAGCAGCAACTTTCTAGTCATTAGAGACTCGGGGTCAATATTTAAACCGGAGGTGCCCTGAAAATCGAAAAAACTGATCTCTATGATTTTATTTGCTTCTTTTTATATATTTTTAACATTTTCTTTGATTGCGTCATGGTGGTGTTAATAATGGGAGTTTTCGTCGTTACATCCTGGAATCCCATAAATAAATTGATGGCTTCTGCAGTCGCTTTGTCTTTTATGACGGTCAAATGGTTTCCTTCGACGAACTTCACCGTCGTCGTTCCCGTCGTATACTGCATAAAAAAATTATTTTAAAATGAAAATTTGAAAAAAAATACCTTGGTAAGTCCGTAGTCTTTTTCGCCATGCATAACAATCTCTGTAGGCCTAATGAGAAGAATTGGCGATGTAAGACTTTTTTCTGGGATGTCTTTTAGATTTTCGATTGCCTTACTTCTATAGTAAATACCTTTAAAAATTTATTGATTAATAAAAATTTTTAATTAAGATTTATTACCATTTATAATACTCTTAAGATCTACATTAGGTGCGAAGCTTTTCGACCACTCAATAACCACTGCAAGCCGATCTTCCCAGTTGTCTTTGCCCTCGAGGATTTTATCAAGCTAAAAAGTTTTTTTAGAGAAATAATTGTTCCAACCGTAGTTTGAAACTCCTGGAGCATGCGCAGAAGGATTTGGACGTCGTATTTGATGTCTTCTGCGCATGCTCCAGCAGTTTTAAATCAGTTTCAAACTGTAAAGAGAGACGAAATACCTTTGATTTTTCTTCTGGGCATAATATTTGGATGACTCGATATAAAATCGACATTTGGAGATCTCCAGTGCTCCAGTATTATGAATATCTCTCATCAATTGAGGTGAACTGTCCACCAAACATATTTTACCTGTATAGCCAAGTTTTTCAAGCTTATAGGCCATATCTAATATCGGTAAACCTCCCCATGAATAGCCGACAAGATTATAACTTGAACCGGGCGTAATCAAATTCACATTTTCTGAAAAATTTTGGATATTCAAGTTTTTTGATTTTTTTTGCCTTACCGATACTAGGTATGATGAAAGCTCGTCGACTGAGTCGTGATGTTTGTTGTTGAATTGAATCAAGTAGACGTTGGATTCGATTATTTGAGAAATATCATCCATTATACCTGACTCCCCTGCAAAAAAAAAGTTAGAAGTCAATGTCGGTGTAAATATCACCTTCGATTCCAGGGGCGATAAAAACGTGGTTATTGGGAACCATGCTGGCTGATGATCTGACTAGTTCGATTGTTTCTTTTCTTCCTCTTTGTCCCAGAAGATTGATCATCATGTCCAGGTTAATAAGCGGCTGTTCTTCCGCAGTATCTGAAAAGAAAATTCAATTTTTTTGAAGCTGTTTGAGGGTACCTTCATTTGAATCTTTTTCTTCTTTGACAGTCGAAAGTTCAAACAATTTCGCGAATGTGATGGCACGAATGTCCTGAGGAGAAAGGAAAACTTCGTATTCACGTTCGAGTGTCTGCTTTATTTCAACAGCCATCATCGAATCCATTCCTAGCTCGGCCAAAGTAGAATGAAGACTGACATTCTTAAGATCTCTCAATCCTAAGATATTTGCTACGCAATCGACAATATTTTCGCCAGAAGCACCTCCTGCTTTTTTCTCAGCAACAACCATGCTGGATACAATAGCATATTTTTGCGCTAGAAACCCATCTAGAGTTTCCAGACATGAGATTATTCTTTGCTGCAGTGTACCTCCTAAGAACTTAACGGTTTTAATATGTATTTTGTTGGTGAACGTTACCAATGACGATTTCGATATGTTCATCTTGCATTTCGGCCACTAATCCAGTGTCGCCAACCGCTCCCCATTGAATGGCCGTCGCAGGGAATCCTTCCTCTTCTCTTTTTTCACATACTCTTTCCATGACTGAATTAGACCATCCGTAATTCGTCTGTCCGCCATTACCTCGTCCGCAGCTTACGCTTGAGAAAACGACGAAATGTTGGAGTTTTGGACACAATTTTCGAGAATGTTGGTCCAAGTATACTGTCGACTCGCTTTTGGTCCGATTGAATCTCTGAATGTTTCCTTTGTTTGGTTTCCAAAAATTCCATCCCTAAGAACCTGTTTTGACATTAAAAAGAAGTATAAACGACGTTTTTACTTACGACGGCCAAATTGAATATTCCTCTCACTGGGGCTAACGATTCGGCTTCTTTCAACAGTGCAGCAACGCCATCAGATTTGGTAACGTCCAAAGTGAAACCAAAACTTTGACTCCGTATGTCTTCCAGATATTGATCCTCAAATCTTGATAGCCATTGGTCACACCTTTTCTGGACACCAAACCAAATTTCTGGCTCCTCTTAACACAAGCCAGTCTGCAAGCTCAAGACCAAAACCTCCCAGTCCTCCAGTTATCACGTAGCTTCCTTTGAGATCTGCAGTAAATTTTGGCTTACAGTTATACAGTGGGGCTTTGGTAAACGGAACTTTTTCATCTTCTTCATTTATTCTTATGAGAATTTTGCCCATATGCTTCCCTGAAGCCATATACCTTGAAAAAAATTATTAAATAATTCTAAGTCACCAACTACCTGAATGCTTGCTCTATTTCTTCTTTTTTAAATGTCGTTCTTATAAGGGGCTTAACTGATCCTCTCCTTATTTCTTTAAGCATTAAATCATGACCCAATTTTTCCTGATACCCATATCAAATTTTTCAAAATGATTATCCATCATTATTCCAAACTTTTGCTCCACGTTTGTAAATTTCCATTCCTAAAATTTAAAATCAAATTGAGGCGCTCCGGGTACGAAGGGCGAACTCAACATCGGAAAATTTTTTTATTTTCAGATTCTAGACCTCTTGGTGAATACACCCATATAATTTTTATGTTGAGTTCGCCCTTTTTCCCCTTTAAATACGTAAAACCGATATGAGGCAAAGCTCTAACTGCGATATCCGAGCGGGTACGAAGGGCGAACTCCACATCCTAGTCCACAACTCCTTTTCCCATTCCAGGGCATGACTTTTCTGTTGAGTTCGCCCGTAACATAAAACTTTAAAATGCGAATATCTCGAAACTACGTTTTTGAGTTCGCCCTTCGTACCCGGAGCGCCTCTGTTGATTGTATAATGAGTGTACCTATGGCGTTGTTATTTGTGATGTCGAATTTTCCGATTTCAACGAAACGACCACCGTTTGCAAGGCATCTGACGGAAGCAAGAAGCTTTTCCTCCGCCAAAGAGTTGAGCACGATATCCACACCACGTCCATTCGTCTCCCTCATTATCATCTCTTCAAACGACAAATCGCGAGAATTTCCGATATTTTTTTCACTAAGCTAAAACCCAATAACTAAACCTTTCCTAAACATTCTTACTTGAGGGAAATTTTCAAGAAGAAAACGCCTCTTTTCAGGAGTGCCAACTGTTGTGAATACAGTACATCCGTAAGAAGCGCGATATTTATTGCCGCTTGTCCAACTCCTCCTGTTCCCGAATGAATCAAAATGGATTCACCAGGTTTCAATTCTGCAGCCATTATAACTCCATAAATCGTCTTTAAAATTCAAAAAATAGTGTCAAAAAAAGGCATTGAAATGATCATACTGTCAGATAAACGCAAGGAACAGTTGCTGCATCTTCCAATGTCCAGTTGTCAGGTACTTCCCAATTAAAGAGAGTTTCGATAGGCACTTTTGATGAAAACGCTTTCGTCGGAATAAGACCCATGGTTCTTTTTCCATTCATTATCCCACTGTACTCAAATCCGATAGCACATTCCTAAAAAAATGGATGTCCAATACATTTTACTTTATCATTGTACCTGTTTTATGCGATTCTTTGAACACTTTCAGTTGCTATTTTTCCTGTCGCAATCATAACGTCCTGAAGTTAAGAGCTGAATAGAAGACATCAGCTATGGGGCCTCTTCCGCTGTAATGTATGCATTATGGAATAACATCAAATCCTACTTACTATAACTCTTCGATGTTACCCTGAAGCCAGGCCATACTGCTTACATCCCCTCTGACTAAATTATTAGCATAAATATAGTCATTTTTGACTTCTTTAGGTAGTTCAATATTAGATGTCGTAAGTTCCCCATGTGCCATTTTTGAATATGTTGATAGCCAAATCTTTATTCAATTGATTTGTGTAGAAAGGTCTTTTATCGAAAATTTAGGCGCGTTATCAAACGTGAAGATGCACCTGAAAACTTGTAGAAGCCTTTACTTTTGTGCTGGAAATACCTTGCTTTTGTTCCGCCTGGCTCTTTTCGGATGCAGTTGACTAAACCAATGATTCCACTTAGTTTGTCATTCTGAGACACAAAATAAACTCGCTTCATCTTATCGTTGTTTATGGCTTCTTGTGCTTTTGGAAGCCAATCCATGTTTTCCCTTGATACCTCATGATTGCTTTATCATCTTCTGCACTGGACATTTCTTTCACCTAAGTACAACAGTTATACGCTCAATTGAAAGCACAATTGAGGCGCTCCGGGTACGAAGGGCGAACTCAACATCGGACAAATTTTTTTTTCATTTCAATTCTAGACCTCTTGGTGAATACACCCATATAATTTTTATGTTGAGTTCGCCCTTTTTTTCCCTTTAAATACGTAAAAACCGATATGCGGCAAAGCTCTAACTGCGATATCCGAGCACGAAGGGCGAACTCCACATCCTAGTCCACAACCCCCACTCCTTTTCCCATTCCAGGGCATGACTTTTCTGTTGAGTTCGCCCGTAACATAAAACTTTAAAATGCGAATATCTCGAATGTTGAGTTCGCCCTTCGTACCCGGAGCGCCTCAATTCGCCTACCTTTCTTAAAAGAACGATTCGTTCATCTTCCACAATGTAGGACTGGATTTGCTGCAAAATGTTGACTTGGAGATTACTTTGTAGATTTTCTCTTGCTATCAAAAAGCCGCCTTCTTTCATCGCATACAGACATGAATCAAGAATCTGTCTGTTTTCTTCTTAAGTACGTTACTGGCGACCACTATCATCGCTGACTGATCCGTAACGATTTTCTTATCTTCGACCATTATTTCAGGCGCTATTCCTTCCACCAGAGGGTTAGTCGGATTCGTCAAAACGTTATCTCAGGCTAAAATTTTGGTTAGTTTTTCGTTTTGTGGTGTCTTATTTACTTGTAGCAAAGGAAGGTCTCCTAGAACTTGATGGATGATTGGTGAAAGGATGTCTCTATTGGTCGGAATTTCGGTCACCTTAACATTCACTGTGGATTCGTTCTCCAGAGCAGTTTGTACCATTATTCTTATCACTTGATCCATGTCGTATATCTAATAATTTATTATAACTATTATCTTAAAAAAATTTTTACGTTGCTTTCGTGAGGGACGAAATGATATTTTTCGAGGACCGGTTCTCCTAGGTTTTTCCTTCGGGCGATAGCATTCGCTTTGAGTCCATAGATTTCGATCCCTCCAGATTTTATCAGCCAGCATTTGGATAAACAACAACAGGTATTTCTAAAAATAATTATAATAAAAAGAAGATGGTTGTAAAGATTACCGTTTGTGTCTTCAAAACGTTCGATAAACTTAAGATGTTTTTTCGGATCGATGACTACACGATCGATGGACGTTGGGACAAAGAGACCTCTTGTGTCTGTCAAAATAATATGCATCTGAAGCATATTGTCCATAAATGCTACCCATTGTTGTGCCATTTTATCGCACCCTCGCATTCTAAAATCTTTGAAATCATAATATGATGCGGAATAATGTCATACCTTTGTAGTTAGCTTTGACGACGCTTCTAAATAATCCCTTATAATTGTATCCTCTTAACCTTAACTCTTTATAGAAGTCTTTACTGCTCATGGGAAACGATTCGGTGTTTTTTTCACTGCTCAAATTTGACATTTCGTCGCTTATGTTTTCGGGGACGAATATCCTTCCGGTCACTATAGCAGCGCCTCCTTCGATGACTTCGAAGTAACCGCTTGCTCTTTGAACCAAGACAGTGAAATCGATTTTACCTAAAACAATAAATCGCATTTTTGTTATGTTTTTAACATACCATCTTTGGATAGTGTGGTCGCTCTATGAAATTTTACGTTTTCGATAACAATGGGGCATTCTGAATAATGTGTTGACAAACTGTTGCCTATGGTTTCCCAAACAAGAGCCTTAAAATTGTTTTCTTTAATATCTTAAGCCTAAGAGACTTTTTTGTATAACTTACCAAATAACCAGTAGCTGGGTATAAGTTCCTTCCGTCTATATGTCCTGAGATGTACTCAGTGTCTTCATCGGTCAATGTAATGCAGACCGTTTTTTCTCCACAATTCATACTCCATCTTTGTAAACGATGACGTACCAATCCTGCGAATGATCCCAGCTTAAAAATGGCGAAATCATCGGTGTCGATCTCGAAACGGGAGAGAGACTTGAGGATAAAGAACGGAAGGATCCATATCGAAACCTTCGACGTAAAGCCTAAAACAACCTTGAATTCAGACTAAAACTGTACGAAAAATACCTTCCCAACGAAGAAACAAAAGAAGAGCTGCACGTGCCGTAAGATTCATCAAAAACTTTATTTTCGATCATTTTGCTTAGGTGATGACTTCCTCTTGGTCCGATCTCAATAATCAAATCTTCATCTCCCATTTTTAAAACGCCGTCGTACTGTAAGAATCGAGGATGTTCGCGCAAAAGTATTCCCCATTACATCTATCTGATATTACATTCGTAATCCATTTAGATGATATCGATGTTGCTTTTTATAACCTAAAAACTAAATAATTGCTAAATTAATTATTAATTACTTCTCTGAGGTAAGAAAGCATTTTTGTTTTGACATTTTTGACGAAGCTTGAGTGCATAGGGGTTTCAAAAGTGTTGACTTCTTCAGTGGAGATCTTCATTTTAAGGCTTTCCAATAAACTTTTCATTAGCTGCTTAGGTCCACTGCAGTCGACGTTTTGGCATCAACAGCAGATACTTCAATCTGATTTGGAACCATGGTTTTCAGCTCTGATGCAGCCATTCCTACATTGCGAAAATGGAGTTTTGAAATGAGTATTCTTTTTACCTATGTGAGCCATGAGGTAGGGTGTGAAATTGATTTCTTTTAAGGCAGCGGCGATGTAGTAAGAGTAAGGATCGCTTCTTCTGCTGTAATGCATCCGTCGGCGTAGGCACATGCGATTTCGCCGATGGAAGATCCGACTATCTTGTCCGGTACGATACCCAATGACTTAAGCAGGTCTACTGTTGCTATCTGCAGTACACAATCGCATGTAATTCTCTCCAAGTCAAATAAACACTCACTTGAATAGCGGAGACTGCGACGAAATTGCCGATAATATCGTTGAACTTGCTTTCGATGTTGTTCATGACGTTGAATACGTCCATGGAGAGAGTTCGGCTCAGTTTGGTCATGACGTTTGAGAATATTGGAATTTCAAGAAGTGTTTTATCGAAATTTTTCAAATCTGTGAATAATCCAGGGAAGTAATAACAAAGAGGCTTTCTCTTCGTCAACTCCTATGGAATTTTTTTCTCTGTTGTATTATTATAAATAATTGAATTTGTATACCTTTATTTCTGAAGCTGATGGAGTAGGGAAATTTGTTTCTCCTTTTTTTAGCGTAATAAATCCTCTATAATGGTGCCCTTGAATATCCGTTTTGTGGATATTATGGAACAATTTGCACAATTCAACATCAAATGGTGTTTTTTGAATCTAAAATTTTTCATTAAATAATTGAGGAGCTCCGGGTACGAAGGGCGAACTCAACATGGGACAAATTTTTTTTTTCATTTTCAGATTCTAGACCTCTTGGTGAATACACCCATATAATTTTTATGTTGAGTTCGCCCTTTTTTCCCTTTAAATACGTAAAAACCGATATGCAAAGCTCTAACTGCGATATCCGAGCACGAAGGGCGAACTCCACATCCTAGTCCACAACCCCCTCCTTTTCCCATTCCAGGGCATGACGTTTCTGTTGAGTTCGCCCGTAACATAAAACTATCTCGAAACTACGTTTTGTTGAGTTCGCCCTTCGTACCCGAGCGCCTCAATTAAACCCTTAATATCACTTACTTTCTTAAAAATTTTATCAACGGCTTCATGAGTTCTCCAGAAATATTAACTAGTCTTGGGATATCGTCGGTTGGGAATCCTCCATTGTTTTTTTCTTTTTCGTGCGATTTGAGTAAAATATGGCAGTTGGCACCTCCGAAGCCAAATGAGTTTATTCCTACTAGCCCGCTCCCAAGGTGTAGGTTCAGTAACGACCTGAAATTGTGAGTTTCTTATTTATTTGCTGTCAGGTACACAGAACAGAGAATGAAAAAATAAGATCCACCCAATGGCACTTATTAACCCTTTCGAGACGTCTGACGCCGGATTCTCTGCGCTACTGGCGCAGCACTTTTCCCCTCACGTCTCCCCGACCGCTCCCAGCGCCAGCAAAGCACAGAAAGCGACGAGTGATGCGATCATCACGTAGTTCATTTCTTCCCAACAGATTGCCAGTTTTTGCATGTCGCTAGCGCCACGGGAAGCGAAGGTATTAAATTTTTAGAGAGGCTTCCCGCCTCGCCTGCGGTCTCCAAACGAAAAGCGCGAATGGCAACTATAGTCGCCTGCGGTCTCGAAAGGGTTAAGCAGTAGCAGAAAGTGGAATTTTTCTCTCTCCCCAATTGAATTGACAGTTTACTTCGAACGTTCCATCTTGTAAAGCTTCGATGTCGGTTCTCAATTTTTGAGGTTAATGGTCGGTGGGATAAGTCCAGTTTCCATAGCGATGATAACTTTGGTGATGGAGCAAAGTCCAGAAACTGGCTCCGTGTGTCCAATGTTTGATTTGACCGAACCAATTTTGAGCGGAGTTTTCCTTCCTTCTCCGAAAGCTTTGACCAAAGCTTTAATTTCTTCTGGATCTCCGACTTTGGTCCTGTTCCGTGAGCTTCCACGTAGTTCAAGGTTAAAGGATCTACTTCACATTCAGCGTAGAAGTTTTCAAAAAGTTATGCTGAATCTCTCCAGAAGGATAGGTGATCCTTGTTCTTTAAATCCGTCGCAGTCTTCGCATGAACTACTGAAGCATAAATTCGATTTGCGTCTTTCTTTTTCTGAAGTAAACAGCACAGATTGCTTCAGAACGACAATATCCGTTTGCTTGAAGAAAAAAAAAGTTAGACTGCATATGCGATGTACGACGTACCATCCATGTCAAAAGGCTTGCACCTTCCATCAAGTGAAAGGACACCAAGTCTTGAAAATTGTAATGAGACGAACGGGTGAAGGCAAAGGTTGCATCCTCCGACAATCGCTGCATCGCAAGACCTTCACGGATTGCTCGATATCCGTTTTCAAAGCGTACATACTGGAAGAACATGCAGTATCAATCGTGCAGCTTGGCCCTTTAAAAAAGTTAAAACGAGTAATATTTGTCTTTGCTAACCATCTAAGCCTAAATAATAAGAGATCCGATTGGCCATCATCGATCTCACACATCCAGTGACAGCGAAGCCGTTCGCCTGCAGTTTTTCGTAAAACCAAGCCTTCTCCGATTCGCTGTAGCACGCTCCGACGAAAACACCGGTCTTGTACCCTTTAGCTCATTGGGATTAGTCCCTAAATTTTTAGTTTGAATGCAATTAGTTTTAATAAGTTTTACCTGAATCAATAATCGCTTCGTATGCTTTTTCCAAAAGGATTCTACACATGGGGTCCATTGTTTCCGCCTGGTTGTAATGAATCCCAAAAAAGATGCGTCAAATTTATTGACATGGAATCTTTCCTGTCCTGTGAGGAATTTCAGGATGTTCTGAAAAACTCTCAATGATACAATTTTTTTTTGAAAATTTCACTCACCACAACTCCATCTTCTGTTGTCGTCCGAAATCATGTCGGATTTATCGAAAAGCTTCTGTGAAACTCTTCGACGTCTTCCGAGTCCGGAAAAGTCCCGCTAAGTCCGGATATGACGATCGTCTCCTCTTCGCTCGGATGAGCGAGTTTTTTACCCGCGGCAATCGACGTCTCATTATCCTCGAAAATCTTATTCGACACTACCTGAGAAACCACAATCACTATGATTAATAACCAAATATGTTTCTTAAAAAACACACCATTTTATTCCTGAGGGCTCACAACACGATACACTTCTCCGTGAACTTAGTTGGGAGATGTAATTTTAATAATCTAACTAATTTTTATACCCTTGCTCATCTTTAAATTAGCATAATTAAAAACGACATATCGTTTTACACTATTGTCTATGATCCTTTAACCTGATTAAAATTTTTAATAGTTTGAGCGCTCGAAGATCATCTTCGTCTTAAAAAAAATAAGGGCTTTTTTAAACATTTTTTAAGGGGATATGAGGGTTTAAGTTGGTTGCTTTGTACATTTTTCGTTGTGAGCAACGGTTTTCGGTTTTTCCCTTCTATCTTGGAAACCGTCGCTCAAAACGAAAAGTCTTAACTAAAAGTTGTAGCTACGAAA
Source organism: Orius insidiosus (assembly GCA_014119065.1). Taxonomy (NCBI): domain Eukaryota; kingdom Metazoa; phylum Arthropoda; class Insecta; order Hemiptera; family Anthocoridae; genus Orius; species Orius insidiosus. The sequence continues at coordinate 2,056 of JACGAQ010000353.1, read as the reverse complement.
TTTACTACATAAAATACCTTATTAGTTTTTTCCGTTAGAGCAATATTTTAGGAGATATGAAGGTTTTAAGTTTTCAGACAGGCTCTGTAGGATTATTAGTTTTAACCTCATAACCCTTAAATATTGCTCTTGCGCAAATAATGAATAAAAAAATTTTTGTAGGAAATCTTTGTACCTTCAACTTTTACTTAGGACATTTTTTCGTTTTGAGCGACGGTTTCCGAGATAGAAAAAAACCGAAAACCGTTGTTAACAACGAAAAATTTGCAAAGCAACTCACTTAAAACATCATACCTCCTTAATGCAGTGTTTTAATTAAAAACAAATATTTAAAAAAAATCTACCTAAAAGGGTTTTAATGGTGGAGATCTAGCCTAAAGACTCGTGCTCTAAGCTTTCTCTTTCAGGTAAATTTATTTACACCTGATCATCGTGGGACATGCACGCTGGGCTAGTTGGGTAACATTTGCGTGTCAGCATCTGGCTATTATAAATAACGACGGGGGAAAAAAATTAGAGTTAAAACAAGCGAGTTTTCATAGAAAAGTGCATTTTGTGTTTTATAGTTTGAAAAGTGACTTTTTTTACTACGGCCTTGCTCTTTCACGGATCTCACCCACAGGGCTCGGAAACCGTGAGTTTGAAATAGCGACATGGTATTATTTTTATGGTCCTTTTCCCAACCGTGAACACCCAACCAAAAAAACAGAAACTTTATAAAATCACGACATTTTCGACATCAATATTTTTTAGGTTTCCTCTGCAAGTTTTGCCTGATGGCCTTGAATTAAAAATCGCTACAGAAACTCATTTTAAGTTTTTGTTTGAATAAAACATTAATAATAGACCTTTGTTCTAATGCGAGGAGGAAATGTGACTTTTGAACTGGATGTAGATATTCAACTTAATGAACTGGAAGTTTAAGGAAGGAGGTACAAAATTTAACTTGCTGGCGCTCATGCTACAGATTTGACTGGATCGGATAAACTGTTAAAAAAAACTCAAGGATTCTTCATGACGATCCGCCAATCCGAACGCAACGTTTGATGTACTGACAACGCTCAAATCGTGGCGTCCAGGCTGCCGAGGGGTCCCGTTAAAACTCACACCATTTTCTTAACAGATTTTTGGGCGTTTTCTTCGGTTTTGTGGGGTAAAAATCCCTCTTTTCGATAGATTTTTCGAGGTTTTTCTTCCATTTTTCGGCGTTAAAAAGCCCTCTTTCAACAGGTTTTGGGGGCATTACCTCCATTTTTATAGGGTTAAATAGCCCATTTTCAACAGATTTTTGGGCGGTTTTCTTCGGTTTTGTGGGGTAAAAAATCCCTGTTTTCGATAGATTTTTCGGGGTTTTTCTCCATTTTTTTCGGCGTAAAAAAGCCCTCTTTCAACAGGTTTTGGGGCATTACCTCCATTTTTATAGGGTTAAATAAGCCCCAGTTTCCGGAAACCGTCGCTCAAAACGAAAATGTCCTAAGTAAAAGTTGTAGGTACTGAAATTTACTACACAAATATTTTATTAGTTTTTTCCGTCAGAGCAATACTTAAGGAGATGAGGGTTCTTAAGTGATTTGCTTTGCAAATTTTTCGTTGTGAGCACGGTTTTCGATTTTTCCCTTCTATCTCGGAAACTGTCGCTCAAAACGAAAAAATGTCCTAAGTAAAAGTTGTAGGTACAAAGATTTCCTACAAAATTTTTTATTCATTATTTGCGTAAGAGCAATATTTAAGGAGTTATGAGGTTAAAACTAATAATCCTACAGAGCCTGTCTGAAAACTTAAACCTTCATATCTCCTAAAATATTGCTCTCACGGAAAAAACCAATAATTTTATGTAGTAAATTTTTGTAGCTACAACTTTTACTTAGGACATTTTTCGTTTTGAGCGACGGTTTCCAAAATAGAAGGGAAAAAACCGAAACCGTTGCTCACAACGAAAAATGTACAAAGCAACCAACTTAAAACCCTCATATCCCCTTAAATAAAATTCTTTTTTTCGCGATACTGTAAACAGATCCGGTTCTGAAGGCGTACAGGATCAGTGTCACATTGTTTA